>PVJH01006983.1:0-96710 GCA_004026705.1 Nesogale talazaci
CATTTGTTGGCAAAACATACAAATGAAGGAATATAATCGTTGAGCTGTGGTCACTCTCTCCTCGAGAACGATCCCCCCAGTCTGAATTGATAGAAGGGAATCCCTGGGGTGAACAGACAGTAAAATGCGGGGCTATGGAGTGAAAGTCCAGCACATTTACTCAGGGGTGCCTTGGAAGAGAGGCCTGGTGCTGTACTTCCGAAAGGTCCCAACCACAGAAAAGGTCCTGGTCAACAATTCAACTCTGAAGCACACGGAACCTCCCTGAGTCAGAATGGACTTGGGGACAGCAGGTTCAGATTGGTGGTTTTGCATCGATAGAAGGTCTCCAAAAAATCACTGCCATCCCGTTAACGGTGACTCATCGTGACCCTCCTTTGGGTGTCCAGCACTGTGAATGTTTGCATGAGTACAAAGCCCAGTGTTTCTCCCATGGTGCTCCTGGTGGTTTCAAATTAGCAACCATGCAAATCACAGCCCAACACACAAACCACTGCAGCACCAGAGAAAGTGACTTAAGATTGGCAGAAAGGAGGAAGGATGCTTTTAGAGGCCTACACAATAGTCGACTCCTGGGCCCTGAAGCCTGAGGCGAGGGTCACCTGGAACACAGCCAACTATGAGCACAAAATGCAATCAGTGAATAAATAAAAACAGGCGACAAAGAATTTCTTTACTGTTTGTGATGGCATAGTAAGTCAGTCTATGGAGAGAGAACTGTGTTAGTTATCTATGGCTCTTTTTTTTAAAAAAGAGAAATTAAGTTTATTCATTAAATCGAGTGTTATAAAGCCATCACAAGTGTTTTAGGATTACAAACGACAGGCTCTCGGCTGAGTCTCCAGGATTAATTCAGAATGATATAAATAAAATCCACCTAGGCATCAAATTGGGAGAAAAAAAGAATTCAGAATTCTAACAATTGTGTTGAAGACAACAGCAGTGTAGCCCAACCCCCCAAATCAGAAAGTCAACATCATCCTACCCTTTGTCTCCCACACCTGAAGATTGGACACAGAAGTGTGGGGGTCTAGCTGCTTTCTCCTGTGCAATTGACTATCAGCATCTATCGGTCTTGGCAACTGGACACTGAAATTCTGTTGCATTAAAAAAAAAACCTGATTCATGCATATTTCTGACAGCTAAAACAGACTAAAGAAAGCAAAAAATCCAGATGCCTTTCACTGTATTGCAAAGTAGGCTTGCTTTCAGTATGTCTGGGATCACACCAAGATGAAAATATAGAAGTTCTTTCTTTCTTTCTTCCTTCCTTCCTTCCTTCCTTCCTTCTAATGTATACATTTTGTCCATCCCTTTTCGCTCATTCAAGTTTCTCCAACAGCCTTTGGCATTAGGTATGTGCTATCACTACTATCGAGTCAGGTTTTGGAGCCTAACTTTTTCAGGGCGTCAAAAGCCCCATCTTTATCTTCTGGAGCCCTTGGTGGTTTCATTCACCAGATCTTGCTCATCTCAGCCCAACCGGTCACCACTAGCCAGAGCTCCTAGGACGTGCTATAGTCACTCCACTGAGACCCACAACTGCTGATGGTCACAGGTTCAAACACTGATGATCATTCCTCTGTATCTCGCATACGCAACCTCATTCTATTTTTCAGACAGTCAACAATGAGTTCAGCCCGCGCGCGTGCGCGCACACACACATACACATACAACTAGCAAAATCTGGTGCGGTCAGTCCAAAGTCAAAGGTCAGGTCCCTTCTGAGAGGTTCATAGGACACTGCTACAGCTGAACTGGGAAATGGGAAGTATGCAGACAGTCAAAAATTAATGTTTTCCTGCCCTTTCAAACTTGACTCATTATGTGGCATCTCTTTCTTGCCGCAACACTTCCTTTGCTTTTTAGAGTTCCTGCAGAGTTACACCTACCCGTTTCCAGTTGTTGGCTTTGAGGATTGTGGACCCCAAAGGTGATTTGTATCATTCTTTTTAAAATTTATCATCCATTGGTATCTACGGCTCTTAAAACAGAAATAGCACTAGAAGGTGGCTTCAAAGAGCAGACATCTATTTTCTCATGGTTTAGAAAGCTGGAAGTCTGGATTCAGGCAATGGCTCTAGCAGGAGGTCTTTCATTGGTTATTTCAACTTCTAGTCGATTCCAGCAATCCTCGTGTTCCCGGGTTTGTGAATGCATTTGTCTTGGTTATCAGTATTCCTCTTCCCTTTCTGAATGTGCTTTGGTATCTATTTTACCTTTTCTTTCTTTTTATTTTTTTAAACACTAAAGTTATTAGGTTTAGGATCCACACTATTTACTATTCAATATGAACTAATTAACATAACAAAGAAAAAAGCCCAATTCCAAATAGAAACACACCACAGGTGTAAGGGCTTCAATACACTCACTTTGACTTTGTAAATTCCAAGGCCCAGATCCTTATGTGAAGATTACCATTAGGTGAAAATGGAAGGTGGCCACATTAAATTGTAAAATAAAGGGCAGCTACATTATTATATATCTTAACAAATGATATCAGTACATAAGTGATAAACTAGAATCATGACCTACCTATAACCTAACCATCAAAGTCAGTATTACTCTTGCCTTGTACTCTTTAGCATTCATTACTGCCAGACATTAATGCTGAAAACTGCTGGAGAGTAGGTTGTTCTTCAATATTGCTATAAATGTAAAATGTCAGACAATGAGATAATCTGTAAGGAAGAAGAATGAGTACAAAATCATGACACTTTAAGTCAATCGGGGTACAGTATAGCACCAATGAAACACACAAAATTCCTCTGGTTCCTCGATGTTTCCTTACCACCCAGTATCACGACCCCAGGACTACCTTTCACTGTGGGTTAGACCCCGAGCATGTGCACAGATACAGATGAGAGATCAGAGCTCACAGCACATGAAATCCAGGAACAGGAACAGGAATGGTGGTAGTGATACCAGGTGGTAAAAGGAAGGTAAGGAGAGGAGGGGAGGAAGGGGGAATGCTTCGCACATTACCCTCTACCCCACCCAGGGCAACAAGCAGCAGAAACCATGGGGGAAGGGAAACAGTGGTCACCGAAAGCTATGAAAATAATAATAATTTATAATCTATTAAGGGGTCAGGAGGTGGGAGTGAAGGAGAGAAAAAAGAGGAACTGATACCAAGGGCTTAATGCAAAGTAAATGTTTAAGAAATAATGATGGCAACATATGCAAAAATATGCGTGATGCAATTGATTCATGGATTGTTATAAGAGCCCCCAATAAAATGATATTTTAATTAAGAAAGAAAGGAACTTTAGATAAGGTGAGCACATAATTTAGCTTCTCGATGGGCTCAGTTTTTTAGTATGAAAGGAAAGATGGGCTGGTCGGCATCTCAGGAAGAAGTTAGGAAGACAGCATAGGTGAAGAGAAAACCCTGGCGACACAATGGTTCAGTGCTCAGCTATTAACTGAAAGGTTGGTGGTTCAAACCCACACAGTGAGCCTCCAGAAGAAAAGTCCTGGTAGTGTGTTCTTATAAACATTACAGCCTCGAAAATATTTTAGAGCAGTTTAATCCCATCTCATAGTGTCCCTATAAGTCAGAATGGACTCCATGAAACCCCAAGTGCAAAGCTGCACCATCTGTGAAGAAAAAAAAGATAAAAGCAACAGACTTGGGCAGGAGGAACCCGGAAACCACGTTATACATTCAGTGACATCTTTGTCAGTTCGAGTTCTGCCCTGAGTGGAAATATCTGGGTTCTTGAGATACTACATTGTCCAGGGTGCTTAAAGGGCAGGGCTTTAACTAATGTGGTCCTTATGGATGTAAAAGCTGTGGCCTGTAAGGTAACTGCCCGTCTGAGAGGCCATCTGAGGACACTCTGAATAGCTCAGACACTCTGAACATTTATGCTGGGGAAAAAGGGATAGAGTCAAAATCCAGAACTTCTATTTACTCTATCTCCATAAAACATTCAGTTTTTGATTGTGTCTTGTTTTATTACATCCTTTTCTCTTACAAATGGATGGTCTTAAATAAAATAGCCAATCTTTATTGAGCTCTTATTTCTATGCCAGGAATGGTTTAAAGCACTTTACACCAAGTCTCATTCAATTCTTGTACCAATCTCATAAGGTAGATACCATTGTTATCTCCATCCATCGAGTGAAGAAACAGATGCACAGGGAGGTTATGTGGCTTATTTAAGATCATACAGCCTATGAGGGGAAAAACTGGACTTTCAACCCAAGAGGTTTGCTTCTAGGACTTGAATTTTACATGCATCACTATTTATAGAGTTTTGAGCTAAAGCGCTTCAGAGAATTGGCATAACTTTCCTCCTGGCATGTAGAATGGTAGGACTTATTCCTAGATTCCTGACTTCAGGGTTTCTTCATTGCTGCCTGCCTCAGACATGCTTACTGAATTTGTGGGTAATAGAAAGTTGGAGAAGAAAATTCTACAATTGAAGATACAATAAATGTTCACAGTGATTCTGACAGGTTAGAACTGAGAGTTGAAGCCAATAAGAGGGAGCTTAACAGAGACATATGTAATCATCTACATTTAGGTTTAAAAGTATCAGTTGTATTAGTATTAGATGGGAAAGACTTTGCCTGAATGCATTTTACTGATAAGAAAAATCAATCAGAGGTATCGGAGGTGAGACTGGGCTGGAAACTGAGTCAATGATCCCTGGAGAAGGGTGTCCAGAGGAAAGGGCCTCTAAGCTGGGATACTTGAAGCATAGTTGGAAAAACGTTACTATGCAAGGAGACCAGGTGAAATGGGTATTCAGAACATATTACAGTTCTGTAAGAATTTCTAGGGACTGGACTAGTTGTAGCCTATTCTCCCTTTACAGGTGAGAAACAGACTTAGAAATCCTGTAGAGACTTGCAGTTTGAGCTCAACATCCCTTTATATAAACATGCTGAATGTAATTTACCAGGGCGTTTGATTAAGTTTTTAAAAGTTCCATTACAGCATGTCTTTTTCTCACATGATGTCTTGGGGCCTTTTTCACTATCCCACCCAATGACCTTTTATTTTGTTATCATCCTCTATTAGTCTGTCCAACAGAGAAGCTATCAAAGGAATGGTACAGCCTTTAAAAGCTTTTCAGAGCATACCTGAGTCCTTGTGTGGAAGCTTTCATAGTAAAAAAAGGGTGTCTTGAGTTTTCTACAGAAGTAAACCCAAAGGAGCTAAGACACACATATATAGGCATATAGCAGCAAGGAATTCGCTTATATGGTTGAAGAAGTGGACAAGTTTCAATCTGTGGGTCAGATGTTAGGCTCTAGTGTTCTCTGGGCCCAAGGAACTGGCTGTAGGTGCTCATAAACCCAAGATCAACAGGAAGATGACAAACTTCTGAGGCAGAGGTGAATGAACACAAGGTAGACAAGCCACAGATGACTCTCAGAATCAGTAGGAAAGATTACAGACAATAAAATATGCTATAGGCTCAACTTAAAAGAACCTGAGGTTGATGAACTAGATGTATGATTCAGGCACAGGAAAAAAAAACCAAGCAAGCTTAAGCAAAGATAATACAAAATGGGCACACAATCAAAGATGGTGAAGAAAGTGGATGGTGCCCTGCTATTTAAGGATATAGCATCTGGGGTCATAAAGACCTGAAGACAAACAAGTGGTCATCTATCTGGGAAGCAACAAAACCTACATGGAAGAGCACACTATGTGATCTTGAGGTGTCTTCAGAAGCAGATATCAGGCATCAGAAGACCCCAAACAAAGAATCATATTGATGGGAACAAGGTGGAACAGAGTGGAGACCCAAAGTTCATCTGTAGATAATTGGACATCCCCTTACAGAAAGGCCACAAGAAAGGGATAAACCATCCAGGGTGGAGTATAGCCCTGACAAAATATACATTATTCCTCTAGTTCATTGGTTCTCAATCTGTGGATGGTGATCTCTTTAGGGGGTCAAATGACTCTTTCACAGGGGTAACCTGACAATCAGGAAACACATAAATATTTCACAATATATAATAATATATTGTTTTGTGATTAATCACTATGCTCTAATTATGTTTAATTATGTTGAATTTATAACAATGAAAATATGACCTGAATATCAGATATTTACATTATAATTCATAACAGTAGCAAAATTACAGTTATGAAGTAGGAATGAAAATAATTTTATGGTTGGGTTCACTACAACATGAGGAAATGTACTAAAGGGTCGTGGCATTAGGAAGGTTGAGAACCACTGCTCTAGTTCTTTAATGCTTCCTCCCCTTCACTATCATGACCCCAGTTCTACCTTACAAATCTGGCTAGACCAGAACCTACACACCAGTACAGATTAGGACTCTCAACACATGAAATCCAGGACAGATATACCCCCTCAGGAACAATAATGGGAATACAAAGAGGAGGGTAGGAGTAAGAAAGGGTAGGAGTAAGAATCGCAATGATCAAATATAACCTCCCCCACCCTTCACCCCGTGTGATGAACAACAGAAACATGGGTGAAGGGAGACAACAGGCAGTGTAAGATATGAAAATAATGATAGTTTAAACTTTAACAAGGGTTCGTGAGGGATTGTAGGGGAGGAGCCGATACCAAGGACTTAAGTAGAAAGAAAATATTTGAATAGGATGATGGCAACATATGTACAAAGGTGCATGATACGATGTTGTATGGATTTTGATAAGAGCTGTAAGATCCCCCATTAAAATGATTAAACAAAACAAAAAACAAGCAAGTTTTAGGAAGCAATCTTCACTCTAAAGGAAATAGCATGTGTTTGTGTGTTGACCAGGGTGCGGGAGACCACAAGGATGGGGAGGTCCCTGGTATTAACTGCTAAATCAGGAAGAATCCTATCCTACCATAGCCAAGTTGACACAAAGGGTCTTCTACAGGGAGCCAGAGTTCCAAGGTAAGGAAATGGGATTTGGGCTTGGTTTTTAGGTCACGTTTTTTGTTCTACTTTAGCTTCTGGGCATCATCTTGCCTGGCTTCTCAATGATTCAAAGAAAGAATGTGTGAGAGAAAGCAAAAAGGTAGAAAGTAGATCAAACTTTGGGGAAGAGTGGAGAGAAGAAAATCAAATTGGAAAGTGTTGAGTTTGCAGTTCAGGTGGGTTCTTCAATTGGATAACTGTTTGGGCTGAGTTCAGGGCCAGGTACTCTCTGTTCCAGCCTCTCAAAAAGACGGATGGTCTGCTAAGCTTCATAGCACCTGAACTTCAATGCACCTGCCTTCAGCACTGCCCAGAACTTACTCACCATGGAACAGACCTCCCTAGTATTGTTTCCCTGGGATAGGATGACTCCCACCTGGGTGGGACACAGTCTTGCTCTCCTGGCACTGTTTCCTAGCAACCGCAGTACTTAGAACAATCCACCTGTCTTCAACTCAAATCATATATATATATATATATATATATATATATATATATATATATATATATATATCCCACCATCCCAGCACCAAGCATGGCTCCCTGACCTAACTCTTGGGCCTTGGGACCGCCCTGGAGCTCAAGATTCCCCTGTCTGTCTCTTTCTCTTTCTCTTTCTCTGCTCTCCCTTCCCTTCCCTTCCCTTCCCTTTCCTTCCCTTCCCTTCCCCAAAGTCCTTCACCACCTCCAATAAAGGCTATATATTTGCATTTCATCCCTAACTGAGCTCTGTCTCCTTCCTGCGGCTCCATCTCCACTTCTCAATAACTAGCTTAAACTAGGCCAGCAGCTCAAGAGAAAGAGGGAATGATGCTGTTGAAACTGACAAAGAAAACTGGAAAGATAAATGCTGAACTGTTCCAAGTGCTCTTACACTAATGCCATTGATAATTCCTTGCTAAAAATGCAGAATCTCAATTCCCATCACAAGCCTGATAGACCAGACCTTATATATTAACAAGATCCCCAGAGAATTCATTTGCACCTTAAAGTCAGAGGAGCACTGCTCTAGGCCAGTGGTTCTCTTCAACCATGATGGAATTACCATGCCTGCACTGGGCCTTCCAGTCCCAGAGCTTCACACCCTAGATTTTGATTCATGTGGTGTGAGGTAGGACTCAAAAGCCTTTTTTCCCCCTTCAACAGTGTCCATGTGTAAAGCCGGTGTAAATTGATTCTCCTCAAACTTGAGAAAGCATCAGAATCAACTTGTTATGTCAAAGATCCCTGGGTCAGGCCTCAGAGTTTCTAATTCAGCATCTCTGAGGTGAAGTTCAAGACTGAATTTCTAACAAATTCAGTGGTTATGCTGATGTTGCTGGTCTAAAAACCACACTGAACACCACTGGTAAGGGAAGACCAGAAGAAGGCTTGGGGCAGACTCGTGAAGAACACCAATACTTACAAGGCAAGCAGAGGAAAAAACCCCAACATAAATGAGAGGAAAAGCAGTTGGCACAACAGTTGGCATACATGAGGGGAGAATTTGTTTTGTTGTCTTCTGTGTGACAATTAACTCCTTGAGGACTTACCTCATTTTGTTTCTACTTCTATCAGACTATTATACACATCTGACAAGATCACAAAAGAGACAATTAAAAAGGTAGTACCCTTTACAATAGCCAAGCACAAACCCAAATATCTAGGGATATATCCGACTTAAAAAATGAAGGATTTGTATGAGGAAAATTATTGAATACTATTACAAGAAACCAAGAATGCCCTCCACAAATGGAAGAATATCTCATGCTCATAGATTGGAAAACTTTACATAGTAAAGATATCAGTTCTTCCTAAAGCACTATATAAGTTTAGTGCTATCCTGATATGAATGCCATCATTCATCTTCAAAGAATTGGAAAAACTGATTGCCAACTTCATATGGGGAAGGAAGAGGCCCAGAATTAGTAGAGGACTCCTCAAGAAGGGCAAAGTGGGTGGGCTTGCTCTACCTGATTCCAGCACCTGTTTTACGGCCACAGTGGTCAAACAATGTGGTAAGAGCATAATGACAGATATCCAGACCAATGGAAAAGAGCTGAAGACCCAGAAATAAAAAGCATCAGCATACAGATAACTGATTTTTGGTAAGGGCCCCCAAAATATAAACTGGGAAGCAGTGCCCTATTTAATAAATGGTGCTGGGAAAAACTGATATCTACCTGCAGAAAAGCAAGATCCTTACCTCACTCCATGCACAAGAATAAACTCAAGGTGAATCACAGACTTTGAGGTAAAACCCCAAACAATTAGGGCCATTAATGAGGGAATCTGGACAAACCTCAGAACCTTGGCACAGGGAATGCATAGGCTATCAGAAATAGTGAAGGACACAAATACAGAGGAGTCACAAATTAACAAGTGGAATATACTAAAGGTAAATCACTGTACATTGAAAGAATTAACCAAGAGAGTAATAAGACAGCCCATCACATCAGATAGAGTCCTTATTACCAAAATCTATAATACTTTGCAAGCTTACAATAAGAGAAAAACTGACTGTCTACTGAGAAGGTGGGCAAAGGACCTGAACAGATGTTTCACAGGGGCAGAATCTGAATGGCCAATAAACATATGAGAAAATGTTCCTAATTATTAGCCATAAGAATGCAAGTTAAAACAACTGTGAGATACCACCTGATACCCTCAAAGAAAGCACAATTCAAAAAAAATCAGAAAGCAACAACATGTTGGAGAGCCTGTTGTGAGGTAGGAACTCTCACCTACTCTTGGTGGACCTATATGTATAGTCACTGTGAAAATTGATTTGCTAAAATCTAAAATGGATGGAAATTGAGCTACCTTATCATCCACCAATTTCCTTAGTGGGCATATACTTAGAAGAGGCAAGAAACAAACCACAGCCAGACATCTGTGCTCCAATCTCCATCCCAGCACACTTAACAATTGCAAGGAGTTGGAAACAACTTAAATTTTCATTAACTGAGAAATAGATTAATAAAATTGTGGTACATACATACACTGGATTACTACCCATTGCTAAAAAGTTGTGATGACTGTACGAAGCATATCGCCACATGGGAAGAATTGGAGGAAATCATGCTAAGTGAAGTAAGTCACGCACAAAAGAGCAAGTACAACATGAGTCTGGTGAGGAAAGCTTATCTACTCAAAAATGCAAAAGGGAGTCGGGAAAAGGCTACTGTATACAAGCATTCCTGGGATGAGGTTCAGGTAGTATGGCAGGGGCGAGATCAAACCCAAGGGTACATATGGTAGCCAACAAAAAAGGGGGGTGGTATGTAGTGGGGGAACAGGGCACTAACCCACCCAAGGGGAGGGTATTGTTTTTTTTCTCTATAGAGTGAGGGACCAGACTGCAATCTGGGATATGAACACAACATGCTGGCAAGAAGCGGGGAGCCAGTGGAGGGACTGAGGGCTTGCCCCCAGTCAAACTGTGTGGAAAGCCGCTCCTTTCCCCAGAAGAGTTTACATTAGAGCACAGCATTGAAGCTGCAGCTGGGGGAGAGGGACTTGCCTGATCTGATCACCCAGGGCGAATGAAGGGGGAGGAAGACAGAGTGGAGCTCATCCTGGCCCACCAAGCCTTGAGAATGATATCCCCCTCCCGCCGCCCCCAGAACAGTCAATGCACAGAGAGGACTGTATGGCCTGCCCTACTATGAGACATGATGTCTTTTGGGGCAACACTGGAGACACAGTGTCAGGACTACCCCTGATCTGACTCTAGCACAATGAGGCAAACACTAAGGGTGTGTGGCAAAGCAGCAGGGGAAGTAGAGCAGGGAAGACCAGAGGGAGTGCCAACAATAGACTTTGGGATCAGGGCATGGCACCCCATTGGATTAGACCTGAGGACACTCCTAGAGGTCAACAAGCAGACTTTGAACTATTTTTTTTTTAGTTTAATTTTTTTTTTTTTATGCATCACGGCCTTCTGGTGGTGGGAGTAGGAGGCCCAGCCTTTGCTCCGTGGAGCTGGAATTGAACCTCCATCCCAGTGGGCCGCAGTCCCACGCACAACCACTGCACCACCGGGACTCAGCCCGACTTTGAACTATTTACAGTGTTTTCTTTTCTTTTTCATTGTTTTTTTTGCTGCTGTTGTCATTGTTTTGTTTTATTTTGTTGCTTTGCTTTGTTATGCCTTGTTTTTTGGTGCATACTATTATCTCTGGAGGTCTATCTAGATAAGATAGGCTGGATGAACAGTCTGAAGGAGAAAACAACAGGACCAATGGTTGTATGTTTGTGGTGGGGGGATGGCATGGAAGTGGGGAAGTGGGGGAAAGGAGGTGGTGTTGATCAACCCAGGGATAGGGGACAAGAAGTCAACCAAAAATGAGGGTAAAGAGGCTGTAGGATGCCTGGTAGGGCCTGATCAACGGCAACATAACTGAGAAATCACTGAAACCCAAATGAAGGCTGAACATGATAGTGGCACAAGAGGTAAGTAAAAGGAAATAGGGGAAAGACATAGGAAGCTAAGGGTATATATATAGGTCTAAATACAGCCATGTACATATGAACCTTTATTTATGTATGATGAGGGGGAAATAGACCTACGTGCATATAGATATAGGTTTAGTATTAAGGGAGCAGATGGACATTGGGTCTCCACTCAAGTACTCCCTGAGTGAAAGAACACTTTTTTTCCTATTAAATTGGCACTCCACAATGCTCACCTTCCCAAAACACTGAAGACAAATGGGTGCATAAGCAAATGTGGTGAAGAGAGCCGATGGTGCCCAGGTATCTGAAGATATAGCATCTGGGTCTTAAAGGCTTGAAGATAAACAAGGACCATCTAGCTGAGAAGCAACAAAGCCCACATGGAAGAAGCACATCAACCTTTGTGATGAAGAGTTGTCAAAAGGTTCAGGTATTAGGCATCAAAGAACAAAAATTATATCTTTGTGAAGGAGTGGGACTGCAGATTGGGGACACAAAGCCTATGTGTAGGCAACTGAACATACCCTTATAGAAGGGCGGTGGGGAGGAGATGAGCCAGGCAGGGTGCAGTGTAGCAATGATAAACATACAAATTTCCTCTAGTTCTTAAATATTTCCTCCCCTGCCCCCTACTATCATGATCCCAATTCTACCTTACAAATCTGGATAGATCAGAGGATCTACACTAGTACATATAGGAACTGGAACCACAAAGAATTCAGGATATATGATCCCTTCAAGACAAGTGGCGATACTGGGATGGTGGAGGGAAAGTGGGGTAGAAAGGGGGAACCAATTATATGTATCTAGCTATAACTCCCCCCCCTGTAGGGATGGACAACAGAAAAGTGGGTGGAGGGAGATACCAGACTGTGTAAGAGATGACAAAATAACAATAATTTAGAAATTATCAAGGGTACAGAAGAGAGAGGGGAGCGGGGAGGGAAAGGAAAAATGAGGAGCTGATACCAAAGGCTCAAGTAGAAAGCCAATGCTTTGAGAATGATGAGGGCAACAGATGTACAAATGTGCTCAACATGCAATGTATGTATGTATGGATTGTGATAAGAGTTGTATGCGCCCCCCCCCATAAAATGATTTAAAAAAATTAAAACATACCAAGAATTAAAAAAGGAAGAAGGTTTCCCATAACTTCTCATTCCTTATGAGAATGCTATGGAGAAGGATAATAAGTGTCCATTGAAGATAGACCCAAGGGTCAGAGCTCAAAACCTCACAAGTGAAGGTGCAGTTGGATTTGAACTCACCTTGGGTTTGCCTCCAGCCTCCTCACCCTATCAATATGCTTCCTCTGAAAAAGAAAGAAGCAAAAACATGTACAAATCCATGCAGGGTGCAAGTACAAAATATTCTTTCTGTGGAAGTAAGTGCAAAATAGCCAAGTGGTGACGGGAACTTCACAGGGACAGAGTGGGCTGAGATGAGTCAGGGACATTTTTTTCAGGTAAAAGAGCTGTGCCATTGGACAGTGAGAGAGGGGGAAGGCCTGGCAGATGGAGGTGGAAAGAATTCAAGGGGGAAAACGGTAGAGGGGGAGGGGGTGGCACGATTGTGTGGGCTGCTTGAAGTTATGGACTGTGAAGAGAAGCTATGAGATAGGTACTGGGACAAAGTGGAAGACCCATGTGACAGTCTTGCTCTGATTCACACAGTCTCTGAGGCCAGAGTTCGATATATTTGGAAATATTGTGTGTGTGTGTGTGTATGATGTGTGAGTATATGTAGTGTTTGTGTGCATGTGTGTGTGTCACATATAGGGAATGTGTATGCATGTTCATGTGGGACATGAGTATATTGGTGTGTGTAAGTATGTGCTAATGTAGCTTGTGTGTATGTAATATTAATATATATGCATGTGGGAAGCATGTGGTATATGTATGTGAAGATATATGGTGTGTATGTAGATTATCCTGCCTGGTTCTGCTCAATCATTCTCATCTTGGCAATGCTTGAAGCATTGTCTTAGCTCCTGTAACAACTGATCTCACTGGGTTCTTCATTTTTTGGCTGACCTTCTACTTACCAAGCCTGATGTCTTTCTCCAGGGACGTACCCCTCCTGATCACATACTTGCCAAAGTGTGTGAGACAAAGTTTCACCATCCCATCTTTGTTTCTAAGGCTCATTCAGGTTGTATTTCTTTCAAGACAGATTTATTTGTTCTTCTGGATGTCCATTCCATATTCTTCACAACTTCCACGTGAGAACTAGGGGCAAACAGGGTCTGGGTATGGTTAAGAAATTAATGTGATTCTTGGTAATCAGGACTGGCTGCTAAATTATAACACTGGTTTGGGCTGCTACATAGTTGCTGCCTCTGAGCCCCACCCCCACCCCCGTCACTACCTTGCAGTCTCTCCAGGACCCTTGGACCTGAAACTTCAGAGACTTGCCACAACCTAGAGTTTGAAGAAGCAATGCTCTCGTTACAGTGGAGAGACCCAGCTGGGGAAATCTGTGGGTAAAGAATGGAGACAATAGTCCTTTCCCCATCTTGGTGACCATATTTCCATATTTCTCCTTGATTCCGTGTTCACCATGAGTCTATCACTCTTGAGCAAGGTGGTCTTGTGGAATACCTCCTTGTTTCAGTTTAACTAAGGTGTCCCTTGCCTGTTTTTGGATGATAACTAATGTGGAAAGGAGGGAGGGAAAAAAAGGAGTGAATGGGGGGGGGGGGGGGGAAAGGAAATCAATCACAAAGATCAACCTATAGCCCCCTTTCAGGAGGACAAACAATGGAGAAGTGGATGAGTGGTGATGGTGGGTGATATAAGATATGAAAATAACAATCTATAGCTTCTCAAGAGTTCATGAGAGAGGGTGGCTGGGGAGGGGGAAAAATAGGGACCTGATATCAGGGACTCAAGTGGGAAGAGAATGCTTTGAAAATGTGGCAGCATATGTGCAAATGTGGTTGGCACAATGGATGAATGTATGGATTGTAATAATAGATGCAAATGAGTCCTGAATAAAAGTACTTAATTAAAAGAATAAAAGAAAATGGGGAAAGGTGGTGGTATTGACAAACCCAGGAACAAGGGAACAGCAAGTGATCCAAAATCAGTGGCAAGGAGGGTGTGAGAGGACTGGTAGGAATTGATCAAGGGGAAGGTAACTGAGAGAAATTACTGAAACACAAATGAAGGCTGAGCATGATAGTGGAACAAGAGGAAAATAAAAGGAAGTAGGGGAAAGAATTAGAAGGCAAAGGGCACTTATAGAGGTCTACATAAAGGCATGTACATAGGTAAATATATTTATATGTGATGGTGGGGAAATAGATCTGCATGTATATATTTATAGGTTCAGTATTTAGGCAGAAGATGCACAGTGAGCCTTCACTGAAGTACTTCCTCAATGCAAGGACACTTTGTTTTAGTAAATTGGCATTCCATGATGCTCACCTTCCCGACAAGATCACTGAAGACAAATGTGTGCATAGCAAATGTGGTGAAGAAGACTGATGGTGCCAGGTTATCAAAAGACATAGCATCTAAGATATTAAAGGCTTAACGGTAAACAAGAGGCCACTTGGCTTACAAGCAACAAAGTCCACATAGAAGCACACCAGTCTGTGTGATCACAAAGTGTTAAAGGGATCAGGGATGAGGCATCAAAGAACATAAAATCAAAATCACATCAAAATCCACCTTAGCGATTGGATCACTGAAGACAAATGTATGCATAAGCAATTGTGGTGAAGAAAACTGATGGTGTTAAGCTAGCAAAAGATATAGCATCTGGACTCTTAAAGGCTTGAAGGTAGATAAGCAGCCATCTAGCTCAGAAGCAACAGAACTCATATGGAAGAAGCACACCAGCCTGTGTGACCATGTGTTGTCAAAGGAATCAGGTATCAGGCATCAAAGAACTAAAAATTATATTATTGTAAGAGAGGAGGAATACAGGTTGGGAACACAGAGCCCATCTGTAGGCAATAGACTTTCCCTTACAGAGGAGTCTCAGAGAGGAGACAGACCAGATAGGTTCAGCATAGCAATAATGAAACATACAGCTTTCCTCTAGTTCTTCAATGCTTCTTCCTCCCCACTATCATCATCTCAATTCTTCCTTATAAATCCAGCTGGATGAGAGGATGCTCACTGGTACAGATAGAAACTGAAAACATGGGGAATCCAGGACAGAAGAGTGTCTTCAGGACCAGTTGTGGGATTGACAATACTAGGAGGGTAGAGGGAAAGTGGGGTAGAAAGGGGAAACTGATTCTAAGGATCTACATATAACGTCTTCCCTGGGGGTACAGACAACGGGGAAATGGGTAAAGGAAGACATCGGACAGTGTAAGATATGACAAACTAATAATAATTTATAAATTGTGAAGGGTTCATGAGGGAGTGGGGAGGGAAGGGGAAAATGAGGAGCTGATGCCAAGGGCTTAAATGGAAAGCAAATGTTTTGAGAATGATGAGGGCAACAGATATACAAATGTCCTTGACATACAATGTATATATGTATGGATTGTGAAAAGAGTTGCATGAGCCCCCAACAAAATGATTTTAAAAAATCAATAAGTAAACAAAGAAAAAACAAACAGAAAATAAATGTTTAGAAAATAATGATGGCAGCGTGTGTAAAAATGTGTTTGAAACAACTGATGTCTGGATTGTTATAAGAGCTGTAAGAGCCCCCAATAATAGGATCTTTTAATTAAAAACAGAAAATTTAAAAAGGAAGATGATAATGGCAATGAATGTAAAAATGTGCTTGACACACTATGTGTAAGAATGTATTGTAATAAGAGCTGTATGAGCCCCAAGTGAAATAAAAAAAGATTCTTGAACATGTAATATCACTGCCAATGTGCAAAGGAAAGACACTGCAATCGGGTTGTTCTCCCTGTGCTTCTCTTTTCTCATCTGGGAAATGGAGCTGCTAATGGGACCGACTTCACAGGTTGCTGAGAAGGAGTAGATACATCACTCAGGTACGACTTTGTTGGTACGTCTCTATTACATTTTAATCTGGACTTTTATTTTTTTTGTTTTTGTTTTTTGGGCATCACTGCTCTCCGGCGGTGGGAGGAGGAGGCCCAGCCCCACTGCTGGAATTGAACCTCCGTCCCGGTGGGCCGCAATCCCGCGCACAACCACTACGCCACCGGGGTTCAGCCTGGACTTTTATTTTTTTATAAGACCTTTTTTAATTCTCTGGAATGAATATTCTGAAAATCCCACGTTGGAAGCTGCCAACATAGAAGAATCCCAAACAGAGAAGGAGGATAAGGTGTGTCCACCTTATGTTTAAATGATTTGCTTTGATTAGATTTGATTAGATTATATATGTTCAGAAATGATGTGTCATCTATTTAAGGCATAAGCAGTCAGTAAATACTTTTCTTTGCAGACCTTTCTCATTAAGATGTTCTTTTTATCAAGAACCTTCCAGAACTGACATCGTCCTCCCACCCCATCTTTTAAAAAGATAATTTTATTGGGGGTTCGTACAGCTCTTATCATAACCCATCCATACATATATATGTGTATGTATGTATGTATATATATATATATATATATATATATATATATATATATATAGTCAAGCACATTTGTACATTTGCTGCCATAATTCTCAAAGAATTATTTTTCTATTTGAGCTCTTGGTATGGGCTTTTGATTTCCTTCCCTCCCTCCCTCTCCCTCATGACCCCTTGATAATTTATAAATTATTATTATTTTTTCATGCCTTACATTGACTGATGTCTCCTTTCACCCACTTTTTTTATTGTTCATCCCTCTGGGAGGGGTTATATGTAAATCATTGTGATCAGTTATCCCTTTCTTCCCCCCCCCCCCTTCCCCTTACACTTCTGGTATGGCTACTCTCATTATTGGTCCTGTGGGGTTTATCTGTCCTGGATTCTCTGTATATCCAGCACTGATCTCCACCCATGTACATGCTCTGGTCTAGCTGGATTTGTAAGGTAAAATTGGGGTCATGATAGTGGGGAGAGGAAGCATTAAAGAACTAGATGAAAGTTGTATGTTTTCTTGGTGCTATACTGCACCCTGACTGGCTCATCTCTACTTTGTGTCCCTTCTGTAAGGGATATTGCACTCCTCTTTATTCACAATGATATGATTTTTTGTTCTGAGTCTTTGATGCCTGATATCTGATCCCATCGATACCTCATGATCACACAGGCTGGTGTGCTTCCTCCATATGACATTTCCCCTTTTATTAAGCCCCTCAGTCCTACATTCAGTTGCCTTATCTGCTTCTCCGCAGTCCCGTGTCATTAAGATTCTTTTACACCCATACCCTTCACACATTCTCTTCCAGCCTGATCTGGGTCCCATTTCTTATCCTTATCTCTCTCATTCCCATTTACACAGTTCTCCTCAATCTGTGACAACCTCTCATCTACTCTCACTGTTAAAACCTGACTTGAAGTTCTTCTCAAAGCATCGCCCCAGATGGCTGTGGCTTCTGCCTTCTCAGTGTTGGGTATGCCATTTGGATTGTGTTCCTGTGCAGCCATGTGAATTAGATATTTTTGAACCCAGGTTTTTTTTTTCTCATTTTGACAACAAAATGTTCCCCTAGGAACTCCTCATCCTCACCAGATCAAGCCCCAGGTCTCTCATTTCAGTTGCTATTTCAGTTCTTTGCACACAGGTGGGACAGCTCAGGTAAGGCTTGAAGGGTAACTACCAAGTTGAGTAGGGAGGTCCTTATTGGACACATTTTCCCAGGCTAAGCCTATTCCCTGCAGGAGCCCTGATGGCGTAGTAGTACTCATTGGGCTGTCAACTGCAAGGTCAGCAGTTCAAAATCACCAGTCGCTCTTCAGATGAAAGTTGAGGTTTTTTATTTTCATGAACAGTTAAGGTCTAAGAGACCCACCGGGTCAGTTCTACCCTATTCTATAGAATCTCTGTGAGTGAAATTGACATGGTGGTGTTGAGTAAATGAGAAACCCATCCCACGAGTAGCCCTGGATCCTATTAAAACATAATATAACAGAGCAAAACAAAATAAAGCAAATGAAATACAGCTAGCTGCCATGAAGTTGTTTTTGACTCAAGGTGACCCCATGGTGGTTACAGGATCACTGTGCTCCGTAGGATCTCCAGGGCTGACTGTTTTGGAAGAAGATCTTCCGCAGTGCCTCCGGATAGACTTGAACTTCCGATCTTGCACTTGGCCGGGAAAGAGTTCCAATTTTTAACAATTGTACCGACCAGGGAGTTCTAAAAAGACGGTTAACCCCCAAACCAAACTCACGGCCATCCATCTGATTCGGACGCACTGCAGCCCAAACTCTGTAGAGTGTCTGAGACTGCAGATCTTTATGGATGCAAAGACTCATCTTTCTCATAAGAAACTGACTGATTTAAATCCTGGACTGACGCACGGCAGCGTCATCGTGGCCTCTTCTGACGCCCATTGACCCACCGTCATTGGCTTGATTTATAAAACTTAGACAACTGGAAAAACACTGTTTTTCATGGGACACACAGAAGGAGTCTGGAAGCTTCTCGTCTAATTTTGCATTGCAGGGACAGAAATTAAAACCTGGAGAAACTGCCCCTGAAGTCACAGCATGGGGACTTCGACTATACTGCCCTCTCACCCCATGATGTCACCTCCCTGGCCGCATGCCAAACTACAATCCATCTTCTGCCAAGATCTTCGGGGGGACTGAATCTCTTTTCATAGGCCGCCGCAACGTGACCCCATCTTTCCTCAGTCCCTGTAAGAGGTGTCACTGGAGGATGAGGGTAACAGTGGCCAGTGGTCCCTACAGAAGATTTGCTGCGTGCCTTTGGGCAGCTATTTTACCTTTTAATGCCTCTGCTTCTGCATCTGGAAAATGGAGATAATGTCAATGGTGTCCACCTCATAAAGAGGCTGTAGGAATTCAGTTGGATAATCTGTGTGGAGGCTCTAGCACCAGGCCTGGAAGTGAGCCCATCAGCATGGACTATTATTTACATGACTTGCAACAATGCCATGAATTCTGGAATGATCTCAGTTTAAAAGTCCAGGCTTTGGGTAACCTGCTAGACTTCCTCCCTCTGTGCAGTCCCTCTCTCTTCCTTCATGGGACTTGTGTAGCACCTTATCCTCACCTGTATGGCTGTTTGTCATCCTGGCTCTATAGTCATCTATTCACAGACCTGTTCCTTCCACTATCAGGTCAGAGATTCGAGAAGAGGAATCTATTCTTTCATATCAGTGAATACTTGCAGAAAAAAATTGCATTGTAGTGCTGCTCCTGCCACAATCCTCTATTTTTAAATTTAATTTATTCATCTTAAAAATAGGAAATCACTTTCTATGGCTCAAAATTCACAGTAAATATTCAGTAAAAAGTCTCCCTTCTATGCCTTTCCCTTCCCTGGAGGCAAACAATGTTATAATTTTAAAATCATGCATCCTTCCAGAGCCATATCTGTGTTATGTATGCAAAGATGTGTAAATACACTGTCAATATTCTTTTTGTTCTTCCACTTTTTGATGACTCGCCTATGTTGTTGACGTGGTTGTGACAGCCCAGCTTTGGGAGCTAGATGGTTTGGGTGTAAACTTGACTTTCTTACTTGTGTGATCTTGAACATATTATGTAATTGCCCTGTGCCTCAGTTTTCTCATCTGTGGCTTGGGTGCATAGCAGTATTTTCTCCAAAGGGGCGTGAGAAGGTATATATAAAGCATCGAGAACAGTGTTTGCATAGAGTAGGGTTTCAGAGTTGTCAGTTTTTAATTACAGGCTGCTGTCCATTCAGGTCTCGCTATGTGCAGGAGTTATGCTACCTCCTTTATGTCCATATTTCCTTGATCAACAAAGGACCCCATGAGACAAGTACTATAATCTCCAACCACAGACCAGGAGAGGCTCAAGACTCAGGTCTTGAGGTCCCTTGGCTAGGAAATACCAAGGTGAGTCTTGTGGCTTACCTGTACTGCCTCTTGAAGCTTCTTGCTGACAATGTCAGAGGGCCTCATCCTGTACACAGTTGTCTTAGGGTGCTATTAAGTTGGTCAGAGAAGAACAATTCCTGAGTTTCCTAGGCTGTCATTTTACGACAGCAGATCACCAGGTCATGTTGCCATGGAGTTGCTGGCTGGATTCCAACAGCTAGCTTTTCAGGTAGCCTGTGGAGTCTGCAGCCACTTGGCACCACCAGGTCTTCTTCTCCAAACAGTTGGTGTTTAATAAAAGCTCCTTCACTTGGGTTTTTCTTCCCCTTTTCCTTTGGTTCATGTTTCATGAGTATCCATTTCTGAGCAGGATCTCTGAGGCCCTAGCTGTGTCCTGGTTTGACCCCATTGGAGCCCATGGCTTTCCGTTTCCAATCTGTAGTTCCTGCCTGGCACCATGTCTAAGGTAATCAGCCTTTCAAATGATCTCTTTCCTTTTCTCATGTTTATATCAGCAGAAATGAAGGAGAGAAAAAACAGCCCTTAACTAGGATTTTATTACCCATTGACCTCAGCCATTTCCATCTATCTCTCCCGGGCTCTGCCTATTAGTTGTCAGGGCAACCTGGTGTAACTCCCGACTGGCTGCAGTTGGCTGAGTTTAATTCTCCCCTGCTGCCCTCACTGGCTGGGCATGGCTGCTCTGTGTACTTGCTCCAGAGGCTCTGTCGGGCACAGCCCTGGAAAAGTAAATCAGGAGAATGAGATGTGTTTGGGGGAAAGAGATGGATAACTGCCCAGTATCTAATTCTCTGAGAGTAATTGCAGCTTTAAATATGCTTCGTGGCTTATTGCTGGAAATCATGGAGTTGAACAAGTCTCAGAACTGCACATGTGGGAACAACTGAAATTCCAGCTGCTTAGCTTGACCGAAGCATTGCGTTGTCACTCTTGGATCTTGGGCAGCTTCTTTGGATCTGGTTTTCAGAATGAACCCTTCCCCTCTCCTCCCTTTCCCTGTTCCAGATTTCCCACAGAACAAGGCGACACTTTCTAGGATTTACTCTCGCCTCACCTTGCCACATTTCTTTTCCCGTACTCAGATTTTTCTAGTCCCTTCTAGTTTGTCCATCTTGTTACTTACTACGACCTCTCCTAGCTCCCAAACCACCCTGCTTCCTTCCCTTTTCAGAGTTTTCAAAAATTGCCTGTATTTTTCTATCCATGACTCTTGTGCCTTCAAAAGTGCACAGGCCTCCTCCTGTCTCGCTAGCCTGTAGAGCTGCCTTTCTCCTTCCATCAGCATTTAGTAATTCTTTCCTTAGGTCCTGGGGAGATGGGAACGAAGCCAACACAGTCCTTGCTCTTGAGGAGACCACAGTCAAGCAGCGGGATATAAATGTAACCAATGGTAATGATGCATAATGTGTGTGCTGCCGTGGTCCTGAGCACAGAGACATGGGAAGCACAGATGAAGTTGGTGTCAGGTGAGGCCAGGTGAGAACACAGAATGAAGACAAGTGGACTTGACTGGACATTCAGGACGTGACAACCTCAGAAAGGGCTGCACTTAGTGTGTACTGCTAAGGTCAGGTGATTCTTCGTGCCCCCCCCCTCTTTATTAGTTCTGCTCTCAGGACCATCATTTGTGCTGGAACTGGTTTGTACGGACAGATGAGAGCTGATTCTGAAGGTCATTTTCTCAACTTTATGTTCAGGGACATCATGTTGATGATCATGGAGGGAGTATTTACACCACGGAAATCGGAAGACTTTATAAAACCACAGTTTATTTACTTATTTCTAGAGGCAGTGTGCTAATACATCCCTGAGAAAGTAACAATGTTTTCTTGAGACTTGAAAGATATGTAGCAGATTTCTAGGGAAGTGGACAGAGGACCTTTTTTTCATAAGTAGATCACCATGTCCTTTCAATCCAGTTTTAGTTTGGAAGCTCTAATGATACCTGTCCCCTGTGAGTGACTGTGCTGGTATTTGAAATACCAGTAGCATTATATCACACTAACAACCACAGTCTGACAAACTGACAGACAGGCAAGTTGTGGATCCCTCAGTTTAGGAATATTTTTATTAATTAGTTTGTGGACAAAGATATACATTTGTAGGATTTGAATATAGAATATTTATATGTTGTTGCCTCTATTTTTTTGCTTTTATTTAAGGAAGAGAAACATTCAGTGGTTGTTCATCTTACATCATGGACCAGAAACCCTCACTTTACTGCTTGTGTCAATGACGATATGCTTTGTCATGAGGTTGGCTGTAGTCTTTGCTATTTGAAGGTTCTTAATTAATTGTCAAATTAATTTTTCTCTTACACTTATAAAAAATAATTAATCATGACCGAGTGGGATTTGTACCAGGCAGGCAAAGATGATTCAGCACTCAAAAGCCAGTCAATGTAATCCACCACCAAAACAAGACAAAGAATAAGAACCACATGTACATATCAATAAATGCAGCATTTGATGAAATCCACATTTGATGATATCCCATTTCTGATAAGACACTCAATAAAATAGAAATAGAGGGGGAACTCCTCAACATAATAAAAACTACATACATAAATCCAATGGCCTATATCACTCAATAGGGAAAATTGAAAATACTTCTCCTAAAAAAAGGGGATGAGACAAGGAAGCTCCCTCCCTATCACCTCTCTTATCCAACAATATGTTGGAAGTCTTAGCCATAACCATCAGGCAACAACAATAAATTAAAGGATTACAATTATGCAAAAAGTGAAAAATGTTACTTTCTCAGAGCTTCCAAACTATTTGCAGATGATAATGATCTTATACAGAGAGATCCCCAAGGCTTTTGGAAACAATTGAGGGATTTAGTAAAATAGCAAGAGCCAAGATTTACAAGAAGAAATCAATTGGATTCCAATACATCAGGGAAGAGAGTTTTGCAAAAGATATCAAGAAAACAATACCATTTACACACAAAAATCAAATGTTAACCAAAGAAACAAAAGGCTGGTACAAAGAAAACTACAGAACATTATTACAAAACAAAACAAAACAACAACCCCAGAAGAGACCTACCTAAATGGAAGAATATCTTGTATTCATGGATAAGAAGACTTAATATTGTGAAAATGTCATACTACCTAAAGCGATCTACAAATACAAGATGATTGTGATTCAATCCCCCAACATCATTCCTTAAAGAAATGGAAACATGAATTACGAACTTCATATGGAGAAGGAAGAGACGCCAAATAAGCACAGAACTCTTCACAAAGAAGAACAAAGTAAGAGGACTTGCTCTATTCAACCTCAAAAGCTATTACAAAGCTACAGTGGTCAAAACAACCTGGACTGGAACAATGTTAGATATGTAGACCAATAGAACAAAATAGAAAGCTCAGAAATAAAAGGACCCACACACAGGCAACTGATTTTTGACAAAGACTTCCCCCTCCAAAGAAAGGAAAGAAAAAGATAAAAACATGCATTGGGAAAGGGTTAACCTCCAATTTTGGAACAAAGGACTCTCCATATGCAGATGAATGAAACAGAATCCATATCTTGCCTCATGCACACACAAAAATGAAATCAAGATGAGTTAGAGATCTACATGGAAACCCCAGAGCTAAAAGGCTCATCAGTGAGAAAATTGGGACAAATTTAAGGGCCCTATTACAGGGCATATGTATACACGCCATCAAATGTAATCTTTCTCTTCTACAAATTTTATCTATCTGAAAGCTCTGGATAGCTTCTTGTATCATTTCCTCAGATCTAACTCATCTTTGCAGTTTCCAAAGCCTGCTGGTAGCTATCTGTGCTCCACCTAGTCAGGCTGAGCAACTTGTTGCTAGATTGAAAGTGGTCACTCCCTTGACAGCAAAGAGCGTACTGTTCCCCTTAAGCCTTGATTATTGCATTTCAGAAACA
The DNA here is from genome assembly GCA_004026705.1 of Nesogale talazaci. Lineage (NCBI taxonomy): Eukaryota > Metazoa > Chordata > Mammalia > Afrosoricida > Tenrecidae > Nesogale > Nesogale talazaci. The sequence continues at coordinate 24,180 of PVJH01006983.1, forward strand.
CTAACTTTAACTCAAGAGACTCTTGTTTTATACAAAAAATAGTTTTTTAAAAAAAAAACCAAAGCAATAAAAAATAAAACAAAAACAAAGCACAAAAATGAACTGTAAACTAAATAAGCAGATTTGTTTGGCATAATTGGCATGAAATACCATGCAGGAATTAGATAGTGTCAATTTAAGCATTTTGAAAAATCATGTTATCTCCTAAATGCATTAACTCTCCATGTGGCTTTTTTCTACATTGTCAGTCTGGTTTACATTCTTCTTCCTCTGCCTCACTAGCCCTGTTGTAACATGTTGTTGATTTATTAGGTGTTTTTGGACTGTTCCAAAAGAAGGAAACACTGCTTATTCCTGGACTACCCTAACCCATTGCTGCCGCTACTGTGTCAATCTGCTTATTTAGCAATTTTATTCTTTTTTTGTTGACCTTCTACTTTGACAAGTTTGGTGCTCTTTTCTAGGGATGGGTCTCTTCTGATAACATGCTTAAAATGCAGAAGAATGAAGCAGGACCCATATCTTGCCTTATGCATGAAAATGGAATCAAGATGGATTAGAAATTTAAATGTAAACTTCAGAGCTAAAGCTTTCATTGATGAGAAAATTGGGACAAACTTAAAAGCCCTGTTGCAGGACATACATATACTATCAAGTGAATTTTTTTTCTCTTACATAAATTGTTCCTATTTGAAAGACATATGGCTTCTGGATCACTTCACAGGAGAATTCTCACTGCACTTCTCTGTATTTTTTCCAAGATAGATTTGTTTGTTGTTTAGGAAGTCCATGGGTACTTTAATTTCTTGTGTGCCAGTACAATTATCCAAATGCATCCATTCTTCTTGGATTTTCCTTATCAATTGTTGAGTTTTTGCAAATATATGAGTTGATTGAAAATACTATGGCTTGAGTAAACTGCATCTTCATCATCTAAGTGATATCCTTGTTCTTCAAAATTTACAAGGGGTTTGGTGTAGCAGAGTTGCTTAATGCACTATATCATTTGATTTTTTGACTTCTGCTTTCATGACCCTTGACTGTGGATCTAAGCAAAATGAAATCCTTGATAACTTTGTTCTCTTCTCTGTTTATCATAATGTTGTCTATTAGTCCAAATGTGAGGATTTTGATTTTCTTTACATTGAGTTGTAAACCATACTGAAGACTGTAGTCTTTGATCTTATGAACATGTCCTTCAAGTTCTTCCTTTTTTCAGCAAGCAGGGTTATACTATCTACATATCATCCCAATGACATATTCTTTTCATATAATCCAGCTTCTCAGGTCTCTCTCTCTATATATATATTGAATAAGCATAGTTAGAAGATACAACCTTATTACACACTTTTCCTGACTTTACATCACTCTATATCCTCCTGTTCTGCTCAATTAGACTTTCCCCCTTTTATGTGCAGGTTCCACATACATATAATGAAGTGTCTTGGAATTCCTGTTCTTTCCAGTGCTATCCATACTTTGTTTTGATCCACACTGTTTAATACATTTGTATATATACAAGTAAATAGCTTTCTGCTTTCAGTCAACATCCATCTGACATCAGCAATGACATCCTTTGTTGCACGTTTTCTTCTGAATTCAGCTTGAATTTCTGGCAGTTCTCTATGAATACAGTGCTGCACATGGTAATGAATGATCTTCTGCAAGATCTTACTTGTAGCTGATATGAATATTTTTTGATAATTTCTTCATTCTATTTATCTCTTACTTTATCATTTACCCTCCACCCCCATTTTCTTTAGCCACTTGCTATATAAAGCAAGTTCCAGAGCTATTTTGACATCCACACTTGTCTTTTCTTTATTTCTTGCCTTTTTTTGGGGCTATTTGCTTTCTTCATGTATGATGTTGTTGATATCCCACAGTACATTAGATCTTCTGTTATTAGTGTTCAATGTTTAAAATATGTTCTTTAGAAGTTCTTTAAATTCAAGCATGATTTACTTAACATTGTGCTTTGGTTCTTATAAACTTGTTTTAATTTTCTTAACCTTTACCCCAAACTACAAATGAGCAATTGATGATCTGTTCTACAGTTGAAGTGTGATTTAGTTTTGGCTGCTGATATTTTGCTTCTCTGTCATGTGTTTCCACAGATATCGTCAATTTGTTTCCTTGTACCTCATCTGGTGAGTTCCATGGCTACAGTTGTCTATTTGTTTTGTTGGACAATTTTTTTTGTGTGTCATGAAGAAGTTATTGACTTGCAAAACTCTGTCACAGGATCTCCAGCCACATTTCTATCACTAACATGAAAATTTTCAATAATTATTCTTTATTCTTTTTAAATTTCTGTATTCTGATCACCAATAATTATCAATATATCTTAATTGCATGTTTTCATTTTTCAATTTTCACCACTTGATTGCATTCTTCAATTTTTCACCACTACCTTTAAGAGATGGTATGTGGTCTAGCTGTATTTGCAAGGTAGAATTGGGGTCATGACAGTGGGGGACAGGGGAAGGGAGGAAGCATAAAAGAGTTAGATGAAAGTTGTATGCTTTCCTTGGTGCTATACTGTACCCTGACTAGTTCATCTCTTCCTTGTGGCCCTTCTTTAAGAGGATGTCTAGTTGTCTACAGATGGGCTTTGGGTCTCCAATCAGTACTCCCTCCTCATTCACAACGATATGATTTTGTTCTGGGTCTTTGATGTCTGATACCTGATTCTTTCGACACCTCATGATCACACAGGCTGGTGTGCTTTGTCCATGTGGACTTTGCTGCTTCTCAGCTAGATGGTATTTTTTGATATCTTAACTACTGTTTTCATGAACATTCATTGTGGATCCAAACAAGACAAAATCCTTGACAACTTCAACTTTTTCTCCTTTTGTCATGATGCATCCTATTGGTCCAGTTGTGAGAATTTTGTTATTCTTTCCAGTGAATTATAATCCACACTGAAGGCTGCAATCCTTGATTTCCATCAACAAGTGCTTCAAGTCTTCTTCACTTTCATCAAGCAAGATTGTGTCACCTGCATATTGCAGGTAGTCAATGAGTCTCTTTTTTCCTTATGCCACATTCTTCTTTATGTCAGCCAGCTTTTCTAATTATTTGTTCAGCATATAGATTAAACAAATATGATGAAAGGATACAACCCTGTCCAACATCTTTTAAACCATGCAGCATTTCCTTGTCTTCTTTGCACACTACTGCTTCTTGTTTCATATACAAGTTTCATTTGAGTATAATGAAGTGTCCTGAAAGTCCCAGTCTCCTCAAGGTTGCCCATAATTTATTATTGCCAACACCGTCAGATGCCTTTACATAGTTAATAGAGCATATAACAGCATCTTTCTATTATTCTCTCCTTTGAACCAAGATCCATCTGACATCAGAAATGATATCCCTTATTCCATATTTTCTTCTGAATCCAGCCGGAATCTCTGGCAGCTCCGTGTCAATGTACTGTTGAAACCATTTAAAAATGACCTTTAACAAAAATTGTCTTTCATGTAATATCAATGATATCATTCCCAACACAAGCATTTTGCTGGGACATCTTTCTTTGGAATGGGTATAAGTATAAGTTGATTGGCCAGGTAGCCGTCTTCCAAATTTCCTGGCATAAACAAGTGAATATTTCCAATGCTTCATCAGCTTGTTGAAACATTTCAATTAGCAGTTCCATCAATTTCTGAAGCCTTGCTGTTGGTGAATGTTCTCGGTGCTAGTTGAACTTTTCACTTAAACATCATTGGTTCTTGATCATATGCTACCTCTTAAAATGATTCAATGTCGACTAGTTCTTCTTGGTACAGTGACTCTGTATTCCTTGCATTTTCTTCGGATACCCTAGCATCATTCAATATTTTGTTCAAAGATTCTTTCAATATTGCAATCTGAGGCTTGAATTTCCTTAATTTTTTTTTTAGTTTAAGATACAGAGACCAAAACAAAACAAACAACAACAACAAAAACCAACCAACCAACCAACCAAACAAACAAGCAAAATATATGGAGACCATGCTCTTTCCTTTTGGTTTTCTGATTCTAGGCCTTTGCACATTTTATTGTAATATTTGATTTTTGTCTTCTCAAGCTTCCCCATGAAATCTTCTATCCTGTTTTTTGACTTCATCATTTTTTCCAATTGTTTTAGCTACCCTACATTTAAGTTTATGCTTCAAGTTATTTGATGTGTAAGATTTCGAGTTTGGAGAACTTTGGAATAATGTCCTAACCTGCTGTGACAAAGTAAACCAGGCCGGGGCAATTCCAGGCTAGTACATAGAGATCATCATGGACCCTTCATAGGATAAAAGCCTATCTAAAGCAAAGAAAAATGAAAAATTGGCAGGCTGCTTTATGCGTGCTTCTGTCGCAAGACCCTCCAATCAATGAAAGGGAGACTGAGGACCAATGACTCTGGAGCCATCTCTTGATGCTTGGGCTACATTGGTGAAGGCGGCCTCCTTTCTTTTAGCTATTATTTTGAAATTTATGTCAATGGAATTCTCAGCAGCTCAATTTGATAAAGCAGATGAGTTCTAGGGAGATGTTTTCTTAGCAGAGATAAGGATTCTTCGAAATTATGCATTTTAAAAGCACGTAGAAGAGATAAAATATCTTTTTCAGCAAATTCAGAGCAGATTCCAGACAGTGACTCTTTCTAGCGAGTAGAGCCTTATAGAAAAGATCTTTGGTTTAGTTTGAAACTTGTCATTTATTTTCTTTTCCAAGGATTGTTTGCTCAGCTTCTAAATAATGCTGAATCTCTCTTTAGTGTTTAAAATCATTCCTTTAGTGTTCTTTTTGTTCATGGGAAAATGGATTCTTCTCCCTCCAGATTTTGAAGGTAAATGCCTGGGTGGGACAGGGATGTTGGGCCATCAGTTGGGAGGCTGTAAGAATTCCAGAGAGGGGCACAAGTTGGATTCAATCATATATTGATTTTCAGCCCAGTAAATTGTGGCTGTTTCGTAGGAAGGGTAACGAGTACGCTGTGCTTTTCAGAAAGCGATGTGATCAGCTTCTAAACAATAAAGAGGAGCACTGCTGGGCAGAGTGAATCAATTTAAATCCACATGAAAGCTAGTGGTGAGTTTAAAATAAACAAAGCACCATTAAAAGACACCGTCACACCCAGACCCACAAATCAACAATAGAACACATATGGGGATTTAAGCCATCCAAGGTGAATCTTAAAGAAATCAAGTTCCTTTGAGGTTAACAGACTGGATTTATCTGAAATATCTCAGTGGCTATGTATTTAGTCATCCCTTTCCCGGGCATAAATAAATAAGTCAATACTAAGAAGGCTGTCTCAGGCTCCCTCCCTCCAGAAGAATTTACTTCAGAGGACAGCACTGAAGCTACAGCTCAGGGAGAGGGACATGTCTGATTGGAGCATACAGAAGCAAATGAAGGGGGAGGAAGAGAGAGTGGAGCACCTCTTGGCCCACCCTGAGGATGATGTTCCTGTTCAGAATAGCCAATGCATAAGGTCGGCCCCACTATGAGAAACAACATCTCTCCCTGGCACATAGCCATACAGAGAATAACACTGGAGACACAGTGCAGGAATTGTGCCTCATCTGACCCCACCACCCTGAGGCAAAACACCAAGGACGTGCAAAAGAACAGACAGAAAGGGGAGCAGAGCAATAAAGTCCCCAGGGAATACCAAAAAATAGACTTTGGGGCCAGGATGTGACACTCCATTAGACTCTATGGGAAAACATTCCGAAAGGTCCACAAACAGATCTTGAACTATTTATGGGCTTTTCTCTTTTTATTTGTCATTTTTTTTCTTTTCTTTTTTTTGCTGTTTTGTTTTTTTGTGTGTGCATATTATTATCTCTGCAGGTCTATCTAGATAAGACAGGCAGAATAAATAATCTGGAGGAGAAAACAACTGGACATAGGACAGGGAGAGACTGGGGAAAGAAAGTGGATGTTAAAAACCCAGGGACAGGGGAACAACAGGTAATCTAAAATTGATGGCGAGTAGAGTGCAGACAGCCTGATGGTGCTTGATCAAGAGCAATGTAACAGAGAGGAATTGTTGAAACCCAAATGAAGGTGATCATGATAGTGGGACAAGACAAAAGTAAAAGGAAAGAACTAGGAGGCATAGGGTATTTATAGAGGTATAAATACAGGCATGTACATATATTTATAGGTTCAGTATTAAGGTAGCAGATGGACATTGGGCCTCTATTCAAGTACTCCCTCAATGTAAGAGCATTTTGTACTAGTAAATTCACATTCCTTGATGCTCACCTTCTAGACACAATTGCTTAAGACAAATGGGTACATAAGAGAATGTGAAGAAAGCTGATGGTACCTGGCTATCAAAAGATAGAACATCTGGGATCTTGAAGGGGTGGAGATAAACAAGCAGCCATCTTGCTGAGGATCTTCAAAGCCCACACGGAAGAAGCAAACCAGTCTGTGTGATTGTGAGGTGTCAATAAGTTCAGGTATCAGGCATCAAAGAACAAAATAAACATATCATTGTGAATGAGGGAGAGGACTGAGTGGATATCCGAAGCCCATCTGTAGACAACCGGACATCCCCTTACAGAAGGGTCACATGGGGAAGATGCACCAGCTAGTATGCAGTATAGCTCTGATGAAACATACAACTTTTCTCTAGTTCTTTATTGCTTTCCCTCCTCCCCCACTAGCATGACCCCAGTTCTACTTCATAAATCTGACTAGACCAGAGAATGCACACTGGAACAAATAAGAGCTGGAAACACATGGAATCTGGAACAAATAAAAACCCTCATTGAGGGGCTGAGGCCCGGTGGCTTAAGTGGTTGAGTGTGGGACTGCAACCCGTGGGCTTGGCAGTTCAAATCCAGCAGCGGCTCTCAGGAGACGCACTGGGTAGCGCCCATGACCACCAGAGGCAGTGATGCCCCCCCCAAAAAAAACAAAACAAAAACAGAACCCTAATTGAGAGTAGTGCTACTAGGAGGGGAAGGGTAAAGTTGGGGAGAAAGGGGGAACCGATCACAATGAACTACATATAACCCCCTCCCTGGGGGATGGACAACAGAAAAGTGGGTGAAGGGAGAGATTGGACCATGTAAGACATGACAAAACAATAATAATTTAGAAATTATCAAGGGTTCACAGGGGGAGGGGGTGTTGAGAGAGAGGGGAAAAATGAGGAGCTGATACTAAGGGCTCAAGTAGATAGCAAATGTTTTGAGAATGATGATGGCAACAAATGTACAAATGTGATTGAAACAATGGGTGTATGTATGGATAGTGATGAGTTGTGTGAGCCTGCAATAAGATGATTTAAAAAAAGTGGAGGTAACTATTAACACTGTCCTGCTGACTTCATTCGGGAGTCTGAGAGCATTCAATGAAGTGAATGGCAGGGTAACAGCTCAGGGAAGAGGACTTATGTAATTCACTTGACTCTGTGCTCTTTGAAAATGTGGCAGGAGTCTGGAGGTAGGAGAGGAAGGAAAGGTGAGGTGACAGAGGATTGTGACCCAGGGTGCATGCAAAACAAAAGGAAGGGTGTGGAAGGCCACAGTGTTTGCCTTACGGTGCTAATGTTTTCATATATAAAAAGTTCTGAGATTGTCTATATTGCAGACCCAGGTACGAATAACCAAACATTTCAAATATACAATTACTTTTTTTTCTTTTTCTTTTTTTTTTTTAATGAATCATTTTTATTGGGGGCTCATACAACTCCCATCACAATCCATACAAACATCAATTGTATGCAGGCCACATTTACGCACTTATTGCCATCATCACTCTCAAAACATCTTCCCTCCCTCCAGGCCCAGAGTACCAGCTCCCTATATTACCTTTCCTCCCCCCCTCCCCCTTGAACCCTTAGTAATTTACAAATTGTTATTTTTTTCATACTGTACACTGTCCAATGTGTCCCACGCTCGCTTCTCTGTTGTTCTTTCCCAGAGAGGAGGTATGTATAGATCCCTGAAGTTGGTTCTCCCTTTCTATTCCTCCATCCCTCCACCATCCTGATATTACCACTCCTTTATTAGTCTTGAGGGATCATCTGTCATAAATTTCCCATGCTTCCAACTTCACTGTACATCTCCTGGTCTAGCTGGATTTATGTGGTATAATTGGGGTCATGATAGTGGATGGGAGGCAGCATTTGGGAACTAGAGGAATGTTGCATATTTCATTGCTACTGCGCTGTAACTGAACTGGTTCATCTCCTCCTGAGATGCAATTACTTTTTAGGTAATTTGAAAAACCCTATCTCTCCTGAAGCTTAAATTCCTATTTTCCAGCTTGGGTTCTGTGTCTTTTGAGCAAGAGTCGAGATAGTCAAGCCTTAGTTTATCTATTCCAAAATGTAGACTGTTTGTTGCATGTCATCTAAAACTGATTGTTTCATTTTCTGATCAGCTACCGTATTGTCACTGTACAATACAACCAGAATGTTTCTCAGAGTTGAAATTGACAAGGCTTAGTCACTTTGGGCATGTCACTGGGAAAGACCAATTGTTAGAAAAGGGCGCTGTGCTTCGTAAAGTGAAGGGCCAGTGGCAACAAGGGATCTCACAGTGACACCATAGTCCCAGAACAGGCTCAGGCATATCAGCAATCACGAAGATGGCGCAGGACCAGGAGCCTTCCTCTGTCACACAGACATACAATTGCCATGGCTTGGATTCCTCTTGCTGTCAACTAACAAGCAGGAGCACAGCAACTAGTCCTGTTGCTACTAAAACAGCAGCGTCACCTTGGACAGGTCTTGTGGCTTCACTTCACATGATTGTATCACATGCTGCATTTTTTTTTTTTTATTAAACGCTACGTCCTCGAGTATAAAATAAAGAAGTGGGGATGAGCCGACTCTTACCCTGCCTTCTGCTTTGACTTCTTGGAATTCTGGGCTTGAGATATTGTCTGTGACAGTTTCCATCCACAAGCTGCTCTGACACAGCCTAAATAGATCTCTAGGCAGGAAGTCATAAATCGGGTGGGAGGGGGGCGGGGGTGGGCAGAACCTGCTGGGAACATAAAAACATTGCCAACACGTATTTGCATACAATCATATCTATTTTCCTAGTGCTTTCACATGCTTTCCTTACAGTAAGAGGAGCATTGAAGCATCACCAGGGTTGGTGACTCTTCCCAGAGTGCCAGGACCCTGCCTCTGCTCCTGCGCTTATGCCATGGATCAGGGACTGGTGTGTGGAGGGTGCAGGGAGGACAGTGTAGGCCATGCACTTTTCAGAACTGAAGCGCATCAGAATTGTGCAGGTAAACTCGGGAGCCACCGCCTCACGGTTGAAACACTGTCAAACAGAATGAAGAAGTTCCTTGTCTGCTACTAAATATTTTGTTCCCTGGGTTATTTGTCATGGGGAGATAGCAGTAGGTCATTACCATGTTACCATTGAGCCATCAATTAACACAGCCTACCCCTTTGGGTCATTTCCCATAAATCAATCTCCCTATTCCCCTAATTATTTGCTTGTTTTCATTTAACAGGCTCTCCTGTGCTATAATTTATGGAGCCCCATTATCCAAGGGCAAGCACCACTCTTGCTCTGAATCCTGGGAAAACCCATTGTGAAATTTTAAAGGGTTGGTGAGAGAAAATTGGGTCATCAGGAAATACTTGGTTAGATGCAAACCAGCCGTGGTTAGGGATCTTCTTTCCTCCCTCCCCCCTTCCAGTAAAGGTAAGGGGCAATGAGCCCTCAGGGCGAGTGAGTGAGCCACTTCACTGGGCTCGGTTTGCCTTTTTTAACTTGAATCTTATTGTGATGTTTCCTCTTCATATTTATGACCACTTAAGCTTCATTTACATTCCCTCACTGTCCACAGTGATCAGAACAACACCTCCCAAATTAGCATCATTTGCAAGTTTCATTAACATGCTGTTTACTCTCCCTCTTTCAGATCATTAATAAAGATGACCTCTGTGCACCCTACACCCCCACCTCAATATATTTCCAGTTGTCATCACCGTTTTGTTTGCAGACTTTGAGCCAGTTTTAAATTTATGTGGCAGCACTCCTTACTAAGCCAATTTGAATTAATTTTGAGTGTAACACTTTATACCACTATATCAAACACTTTTCTTATAGCTGCATGCATTCCATCAATAGCATTGCCACCACCAACCTGCAGCCCCCTCCCTCACCCCCCTTCTATTTGGTATTCATGTTGAAAACTCTCTATTCTACCTGGCATTTTAGTTCTTTAAAAGTCACTGTATCCTCTGTACTGACTAGGGGCCGTCTCCTAATTTCTCAGTTATTTTGAAATGATTGATGCTACAAAAGATAGGATTTGGAGAGTTATTTATGGCAATCGATAGCTTTCATCTTTCTTGCCCACTTCTGCTATTGTGGTTGAGTAAGTAATTTTGGTGAAATCCCTTCACGGTCCAGGGTGTGTGAGACTTGGACCCTCTGTTTTGAAGGCAACAGATTTCCCAAATTTTTCCTCACCCTCTTTGAAACCATCCGAGGAGTTACTTTTTGAGCTGTACATTGGTTTTGAAGATACTTTAAATGCCTGGCCTATTGTGGGTTCTCAAGAAATGTTTTCTTGAGTTAATGAATTAACAATATGGGTAAGTCTGTCAGTTGTCAATGTCTAATTGTCTACTCTGCAACGAGTTCTCATTCTGTGTAATGTGAAGAGTTAAAAGAAAAAAGATCAAGATTCCTGGTAGAAGAGACATGCACTGTGGTCATTCATTCATTCCACAAATATATATATTAAGAATCTGTTAGGACCAGAGACTCTTAAAGGACCTGAGGATATAGCAATGAACAGACAGAATCTTTTTCCTTTTACAAAGCTAGGGAAATAGATGATGAGCAAACAGATACATAATGTATCACCAGGTTATGATAAGCGGTGTGAAGAAAAATAGAAAGGGATCAAGATACTGAGAGGGATTTTGAAGCATTCAAAAGTCCCTCCCCCCTTTTTTTGTGACTGACCTATTTTCCAGCTCTGAATCTTAGATGTGGAAAGATGCATAGAAATAATGACTAACATAAAATCTAGAAATTCATTATAATAAGAAGCTTAGTCAGACCCTAGTTAGGCTTATATGTGTGCAGTACTAGACCACAGACAAATGATCCAGCACATTCACCTTCATACCATCGTGACCTTTTGGGAATCTGTGCTCGTGCAGTCTCTGGGGTGAACTATTGGTTCATCTTCAAACACTGTACAGAGCCAGCACAGGGAAACTAGGCAGGAGCCTGTGGCATAGGCCTGAAGCTTAGCTGAGGGCAAACGTCCCTAACCTGGTAAGGCAGGTGCTAGGAACTAAAAGCATGGTGGGAAGCTTGAATCCAGGCCTACAGGGCCCCCTTCAGGCTATGCTTTGGGCTACTGTTAACAGTGATCACTACCCTTAAGTCAGGTCACTTGTGTAGTAAATGACATGGTGGCTTTTCATAGTTTTAAGAGTCAGTATTATTTCCCTTTTTAAAAATCTCATTTGATGCTTATGATACACCTTTTGTAGGAGAATGGATTGTTCTAAAATGACAAAATGAAAAAGTCACTTCTTGCTGGAAACTCAGTGATGGGACCCCCCCCCCCCCCCCCCACTGGCTGTGATGGAAATGCTTAGCTCATTTCTCTGGGCTTCCAGGCCCATTGCCTCTCCTGTTATCAAACCTCCTCACCTGCCCCTCTCTGACCCTTCCTCTCCTTGGTTCCAAGGACCAAATCGCTCACACTCCTTGTTTGTACCAGGCTAGGTTCTGCCTCTTTGTCCTTCTCTTGAGATTCTTTTGGAATAGAAAGTCTTCTTTCCCTTTTCTTCACGTGCAAACTCATATTTAACCCTTAGACATATATCTAAGGCCCCGCTTCCTTCAAACCTCTGAGAGGAAGACTGCCTGCAGCACCCTCAACATCTCACGACTGCACCTGATACACATTTCTGGAGGGTTTCCAGCAGACCAGGGACAATGTAATCTAATTTTGCATTCATCTCATCTAGCATTGCCCTGGCACAGAGCAGTTACTCAGGAACTGTTTTGTAAGCTAAGCTGAACTGATGATGGGGAGAAATTGAGGTTTAATCCCACTGCCACTGAAGAGGCTGGGGGGTGGGGGGTGGGGGCAGGAGGCATGACCAGGATCATCTAAGGAGAGCTGGGTGGGTCTGATGCTGAAGGCTAAGTCGATGGGCATCTAACCCACCTGTCTGTACTTATTTCTCAGGAGGTTTCAAAGGCCTGTGCACTGGTGGTACTCAGCTGTCTCTTAGCTCAGAGGTATCATTTCTGTCCAAAATATTCTTGGATTTTGGTGCTGCCTGTCATCGTTACCAGATGGCCTATTTTTGTTGGTGGGTTTTATTATTTATTTATTTTTTTTCGCACAAGTTTTAAACATTTTAAAGATAAACAAGATCTGACTTTTATCCCCAAGGGAACTCAGATTTCCAAATCCTGATTTGAACAGGATTTGGCTTTGAGTTTGACTCATCTCTTTGATTAAAGGCTTATCTTGTTCTAAATAACATGTCTTAATAGTTACTCTTTCCCTTTCTAGACCTTCTAAATTTAGATAAATGAGGCCAATTACCACTTCCAGAATGTTCAGTTTCTACTCCCATCATAGAATTTGGTCTCTAGGAGAAGTTGGATTTTTCCCTGTGGGATCATTTAAATTCTGCAGTTTTTGTCAGCTAGTGTTCTAAGCCAAGACAGGAGGGCTATGGTTATGGCCTGCTGGCTGCTTGCTCACTGGGGGCCACAAAGAGAGACATTTGGTTCCATGGAAGCATGCACACGATCAACCGGGGGACCGCGTTGGCTGGAGGCACAGTGGGTTCCTGTGGTAATTAGTGCACGATCAAGCCCACTAGAGCATCAGGTAAGGGAATGGCATCTCTGAAAATATGCTGTGGAGAAGTGAATCCTGTAATGGAAGGGCTTTCATCAATTCTTGTTTATCGTTTTCTCTTCCAGGTAGAATCTTGAATCCAAAGTTGGGATATATGAGACATCACTCATCCACCATTAATTTTTTAATGGGCATTTATGAAGCCTGTACCAGGGCCCAGCAGGGAGTCCTGGTGGAATAGTGGGTTTCTCATTCACTTGTTCATTAAAAAGCCAGTAGTCTGAACCCACCACTTCTGGGGAGTAAGATGAGATTTTTCTGCTTCTGTAAAGATTTTCAGACCCCATATCTACCCCATAGGGGCAGTCCTCTAAGGTCATGATGAATTGGACTCAACTCAATGGTAGTGAATTTTTCTCTTTCTTTCTTCTTCGTTATTAATGGTCCAGGCATCAAGTCACACTATGTGTCTAGGATTGGGTCAAAGGTGTACTCCTGCTTTGATCCTGCAATTAAAGAGAGAGGAGGGATTGCCACCAGTAGTCAGAGGGGAACATGTTTGCTACCACTAAGAATTGTTTGCAGTGGATCCTCAGCTTGGGGAGGAGGTTGTATGGGAACTATGTATGAGATTGTAAGATATGGAAGTGGAGAGAAGGAATGAGAATTCTTCTTTTCTCAGGTGCATACCTGGCACTCAGACTAGTTAGTTGTCCAGCCCTGTCAATGCTGAAGATTCACTCGCCCTTCTACCCAGACTCCCCTATCACCCCCTAAACAAAACAAAACACCAAAAAACTGTAGCCGCTGTAGACAAAGCTATTTTGTACAGTGCATGAAAGACATGAACTTTTAGTTCAAATGTCAAATTTGACATTGTTCAATGTAGCAGGCTGAAGATTTTACTTTGTATGTCCATGGAATAGAGGCTTACCAACAGGAGAGTAAACAGAATTAAAGAAGTGACTATTTAAGAATAGAATTATCTGCTATTCCATGAGGCTCACTGGCCCAACACGATCACTGAAGTAAAATGGGTGCATAAGCAAATGTGGTGAAGAAAGCTGATAGTGCCCAGCTATCAAAGGATATATCATCTGGGGTCTTAAAAGCCTGAAGATAAACAATGGACCATTTACCTGAGAAGAGACCACACCCACACAGAAGAAGCACAACAGTCTGTATGGCCACAATGTGGTGAAAGGTCTAGGCAACAGATATCAAATGGGGGTTGGGGGGGGGACACATATAACTGTGTGCACACATTCCCAAGGCACCCACTGAAAACATATAGGAGCATGAGCAAGAGTGGTGAAGAAAGCTGATGGTGCCCAGCTATCAAAAGATAGAGCATCTGGGGTCTTAAAGGCTTGAGCATAAACATGCAGCCATCTAGCTTAGGAGCAACAAAATCCACCATAAAAAAGCTCACCTGGTTGTGTGATCATGAGGTGCTGAAACAATCAGACATCAAAGAACAAAAATCAAAATCAAAGGACCAATTGACTCCCCACAATCGCTGAATACAAATGGATACAGAGGCAAATAGAGTAGAAGAAACAATGGTGCCCAGCTACCAAATGATTGAATGTTTGGAGTCTCAAAGACTTGAAGATAAACGAGTGGCCATTCAGCTCAGAAACAGCAAAGCCCACATGGAAGAAACACACCAGCCTGTGTGATCAAGAGGGGCCAAAGGGAGCAGGTATCAAGCATCAAAGAACAAGAATCACGTCATTATGGATGAGGGGGAGAGCAGGATGGGGACCTAATTGGTCACCCCTTTACAGGGGAGCTATGGGGAGGAGACAGACCAGTCAAGGTGCAGCTGCACAGTGATGATGCATACAAGTTTCCTCTAGTTTCTGAAGCCTTCCTCCCCCCGAACTATCCTGGTCTGAACTCTACCTTACAAATCCAGATGGACTGGAGAAGGTACACTAGTAGAGAGGGGAGCTGGAGGTATGGGGAAACCAAGACGGATGAGCCCCTTTGGGCCAGTGGTGAGATTGGAGCTGCAGGATTGGGTGGAGAGAAGGTGGGCTAGAGAGATGGAACCAACTCCAAAGATATACACATAAGCTCCTATTTGAAGGATGGGCATCAGAGGAGTGGGTTGGGGGAGAGGTCGGGCAGTGTAAGATATGACAGAACAGTAATAATTTATAAAGTGTTGAGGGTTGGTGGGGAAGGGAGAGCAGGGGAAGAGGAGAAAGGATGGAAAAGCCAATATCAAGGGCTCAAGGGGAAAGGCTGATGTTTGGAGAATTATAACATGTGAAGGTGCTTGGCACAGTATGCTTATTTATGTCTTGTGAAAAACGATGTATTAGCCCCCAATAAAATGATTTTTAATTAAAAAGAATAGAATTATCAGAGTTGCCCCAAATCTTGTACTTAACTGCACACAATGTAGTGTCATTTCAGCTTAAACACAGACTAACTCTGTGCATAGAAGTCACCCTTGGCTAGGATGCTTGCATGGAGCCCAGTTTTAGAAGCTTTCTGAAGGTTATAAAATTGCATGAAATTTTGCATGCACAAGAGCATATGTGCATTTGCCCCCATGAGATGAGGGCCTGTGGCTCTTCTCATATTCCTGACAGGCTGCAGGGTCAGGATTCCAGAGGACTTGATTCCATCCCATTGTTCCTTCCTTTACCAGCATGGGTACACTCTCTTCATCTCAGGGTAAAAGTACTTCCCCACAGGCTGGTTAGGAAGTTAAAATGGGAAAACATATAGAAGCTATGTGGGTTGCATACCCCAAACCACCATAGAAATGCCTGGAAGTACCATAAGACCTCTTCCCTCCACCTCCCCTCCCATCTCTTATTAACCAGTTTTGGTTGCCATCGAGTTATTTCTGGTTCATGGTGACCCCATGAGTGTCAGTCGAATGTGTTGAAACAGCCAGGTGTGTTAACTGTGTGCATCGTCTGGGGACTCCTTTTCCCTTCTGTTACCTTCCTCAATCTGGCTGTTTTCCAAGTGCTGTTCAAGACCCAGTTCCAGGAGCACTTCCTGAAAGCCTACCTCACTGTCCATGTGGTCAGTTCCTTCCTAACTGTCCCTTCCCTGGGCACTCATCACCTCCCTCTGAATGACCCCTAACAAGAGGAATTGTCTCCATTTCAATCCTTTCCTTACTGATCTGGCCATCCCATGATATTGCACTCTCTTTGAGGATGGGAGCAGTGTCTTGGCCATTCTCTCTGACCGCCACAGTGTGGTTTTGAAATAATTTTATTCAGTTGGTAAAACGTTAGCTAATTTATTTTGGAATTGTACTTTAATGAGCTACCTACTAATTATTTTTATCTATTCATCAAAGCAGACTTAGTTCCTTTTACTATGTGTAAATGAAAGTGATAAAATGGAATCCTTTAAGAGCATCTTACAACTGTCTATTAGGTTGGTCTTCCAACAAATTAGTCTGAATTAATGAGAGTTCATCTCACTTTGTTGAGGGAAACAGGAATCAAGCAGATGCACACTGTGGTATTAGACCAGGCTCTGGGCCTTCCTCAGTGATAGTCTTCTACACTTACCTTTCTAGTCTGCTATTTGTGGTGCACTCTGAGCTTCAAGATGGATAGATCTGGGCTGGTAGCCAAGATCTGCAAATGAGAGAAAGTGCCCTAGCTGGACTCACGTAGGCAACATATTACTGTGGCCAACAGGCTAATCTGAACCTCTCTCTTGTCCATTCCACAAGCACTGTGGTCTTTCAGGGTGCAGAGCTTGAACATACTTGACTGCCCATCAAAAGGTGAAAGGTTTACCCAGAGCTGTCCCACAATAAAAGGCCTGGTGATCTCCTTCTGACAAAGCAGCCATGGAGCACTCCGAGGAGCAGTGTTGTTTCTGCCACATGTGGGGTCCTCAGGAGTCAGCAGGGACTCCATGGAAACAGGGACTGGTGATCTCCCTACACAAGCCATCCATGTCCGGCGCTACTAACTGGCAGGCTATTAAGAAGACTTGGCCTATAAATGTCTTCTTTGTGGTCTCTCCTATATTGTCCTCTCTTTGTCTTCTGCTCCCATTCTAAGAAGTGCCTGCATTTCCCATCCTTCCTGCTTTTATTTGTATTCCTGGAGGTGGGAAAGGAGTTATGAGCTCCCCACCCACTCTAGCTCAGCAGCACTAGACATTGTGTAGACGGATGTAATGTTACCATGGAGGAAATTATTAAAAGGGCGATGCTAATTTTCAAATTCACACCTGGAAAGATAATCTGATGGCAGGCACACAGATCTTTAATGAAATGACATTGTTTAAGAAGTTTCCAGAGAACTGTATCACTAATTGATTTCTGAACTGTGGGAAAAGATAGCACAGAGAGACGAGATATTAGCCCCCATCTGGTCTGACTCCCCCACAAGCTTTCTGTTTCTTTCGTTCCCTTTCCCATGGAAAATCAATAGAAGCTTCCTGAATAGGTGTAGCAGATAACAGAGTGGAGCCCACATAAAGGCCTGTGTTTGAGAGTGATGCCTTGTCTTTCTGCTTTGGTTTTCCTGCATTTGGACCCTGCTGTAAGGTCTCAGTGAAAGTCATGGGTTACAGAATCACATTCTGTAACGCAATAAAAGGAAGCAATCTGTACAGCAGTTTGGGTATCTGTGTTAGTTCAGGTAGACTAGAGAACAAATACAGGGAGAAGCAAGAACTTTATATACAAGACCAATTGAATATTGAGAAAATATCCCAGCCTAGCTCAGATTAAGTCCATAAATCCACTATTTGCCCATCTATGCTATACCAATCTATAAAGTCCTCTTCAGACTCACAAAACACTTGCAATGATGTTGAATGTAGGAATATCATAGGCCAGTGGGTGGGAAGTCTTGTGGATCCAGTGGGATGGTAAGCACCTCAGTGCTGGCAAGTGTTGACATATGGTTCTCTGGTTCCAGAAGTCTGGCTTCATTAGTCTCTCTCTATATGTCTTCTCCACTAGATTGTCTCACAGGGAGTGAGCATGTGTCCCACCTCCAGCGAGTCACTTATCTCAGTGTCTTCAAATAAGGTCATCAAGTTGGGACCTGATTGACAGGCAGGCTAGCTTCTACCCCTTCACTCTCAATCCTCTTATTGACACCAGATTATATTACTACCACAGTATCTCAGTAAGTGTTTTTTTAGGGGGACTTAAGGGGGGTCAGACTTCCCTGTGTTTTCCTGAGTCTCACACTACCCTCCTCTGTGATTGAATCATTTATATTTCTTAATTCTATATAAAGTATGATTAAAAATATTTTTTAAAAATAAAGTTTTTGCTTGAAAATACAATCCTCTTCCCCAGTTCTTCTTCCCTTATTCCATCTAGGTTGACACTTAGTCCCCTTCTTTAGATCTGCTGAAGCTATGGTTGGTAGTGTTGGGCTATTCAATGGGGAGAGGGACTCTTATTTTCTTACTTTTCTGTTGAAGCACCCCCTGAGTTGCTTGTGCATCAGCAGGTCTCAGATTGCAAGCGAAACAACTTTAGCTTACAGGGCCTTATGGCTTGCAAATGTGCTAAGGCAGGTTATCAGTTTACTCAACTGAATAAGGAGCCCTGGAGACATAGTGGTACAAGTTGGGCTGTGATCTATAAGTTTGAAACTTTATGGATCAGCTGCTCCATAAAGGAATGACTAGGCTTTCTGCTTCTGTAAAGAGTTACTGTCCCGAAACTCACCTGGGCAGTTCTACCTTGATCTGAGTTAGCACTGACTTGATGGCAATGAGTTTGCTTTGGTTTTCACCACTTGGGTAGATATTGGTAACTTTTGGCCAATGTACCTCGTCTATATTTGTCAGTAGAGATTTTCATGTTGTTACTGTGTTGAACAAGTGTCAGCATAAGATGAACTAGGAATAGAGATTTGACAATCTAGTTTAAAATAGAATTTCATGTATTGATTTCATGTTATTGTGAATTAGGTGGGTGGTTACATTTCAGACCATTATTTTTATATTCAATCATTTAAACAACTTATCTAACCTTCTGAAAGCTTGCTCTGTGTCCACCCTCTGTTATCTCATATCCCTCTTGTAAGATATTATCTTCCCTTTTTACCAAAGTTAACCCTGTGTACACTCTAGTCTATTGCTTTTCCATTCCCTCTTTCGTTGTTCCTACCCCTGGAGAAAGAGTCTGTTTCTTTGGGTTTGAAGCTTTTGTCTAAATTCTTTTTCTTTTATTATAGCACTTCTCATAAGGTATGTATCCCTTAGTTGTTAAGTAAGTTCATTCAACATAATATCCTCCAAATACACTGACGTCATGAGGTGATCCAGGCTCACCATTATTCTTTAGCAATCCATAGTATTCCAGTGTGTCTATGTACCAAAGATGAGCCTTAGGTTGTTTCCATCTTGTTATTGTGAATCACGCTGTTGTAACATGCGGGTGCATACTTTCTGTTGGTGCTAGACTCTTACTTTTTTAGGATACATATCAAGTAAAGAGATTGCTGAGTCATATGGCATTCCAATTCCCCATTATTTGAGGAAGCATCATACTGCTTTCTACAGTTTGCACATTTTTATAGTCCTTCTGGCAGTGTATGAGGGTTCCAGTCTTCCTGCACCTTCTGCAACATATGTTCTTTTCTGTTTTTTTTTTTTTTGCACTTTGCTGTCAATAACAGTGTGAAGTTGTATCTTGTTGCTGTTTTTATTTGCATGTCTTGGTGGCAAGAGGTCACGAGATTATTTTTCAGGTTTTTTGGCTGGCTGGATGAACTTCTTTGGTGAACTGCCTGTTCATGAGCTCCATTTAGTTTTAATATTAGTTTATTTGTCCTCTTGTAGAAATGTTTCAGTTTTCTATTGATTTTAGAAACTAGGCGCTTGTCTGATATATCATTGTGAATCCCTGCCCCCCACCATTTTATGGATTTTCATTTTACTCTTTTTTTGATATGGGTTTCATTCTTTTTTTTAAAATCTTTTTTTCCCCAATGATTTCATTGGGGGTTCTAACAGCTCTTATAATATTCAATACATCCTTTGTATCAATCATAGTTGTACACATGTTGCCATCTTCATTTCCAATGTTTTCTACTTGAGCTCTTACATTTTACTCTTTTGATGAAGTCATTTGATGCACCTGTGTGACTTGTTTTTAGGAAGTCTCTGTCATCTGTTTCATCTGTTGTGTGTGTATTTTTCTTTATGGTTGGTAGTATGCTTGTAATATATTGTAAGATCCTTAAGTTTGTTCTTCTTTTCTTATTAATAACCTTTTCATTCTAGGGCTTACATTTAGATTTTAAATCCAGCTTGAATTCATTTTTGTGTATGGAGTGAGGTATGAGTCCTATTTCATTCTTGAGCAAGTAAAAATCAATTTTTTCCAGCACACTGTGTTGAAGAGACTATCTCTTCCCCATTTAATTCATTTTCGTTGAAACTTGATTGTCTCTCAGTGGATGGACTTATTTTGGGGTTCTTTATTATACTTTCCTGATCTACATATCTATCTTCAAACTAGTACCAGGATATTTTGACTTCTATTGCTGTGTAGTGGGTTTTGATGGTGGGAAGTAAGAGACCTCCTACTTTGTACTTTTTAAATAATGTTTGCTTCTTTTGTGGCTCTCTACTTTCTATATAAAGTTGGTGATTAGTTTTCTCATTTCTTCAAAGAATGACACTTGGACCTATATCACAACAGCACTATGTTCATAAATTGCTTTGGCCAGCACTGACATTTTCATGATGTTAAATCTTCCTATCCATGACCTTGGAGCTTTCTTCCATTTAGGTAGATCTCTTTTGCTTTCCTGTAATATTGTCCATGCTTAACTTTGTAGTAGCAGTGTAGTAATTTTCTTTGAAGAAGTGCTTTGCTTCTCTGGTTAGATTTATTCCTATATATTTCATCTTTTGGGAAGGTATTATAAATAGTCACAGTTCTGAACCACCAGTTTCTATGTGGGAGAAAGATGAGGCTTTCTACTTCTGTAAAGAGTTATAGTTGCAGGAACTCACAGAGGCAGTTAGTTTTACTCTGGTCCTAGAGGGTCTCTATGAATCAGAATCAACTTGATGACAGTGAGGTTTTTAAATTTGTAGATAATATTGTTTTCTTGATTTTCTTTTAAGACTTCTCTTCAATAGTATACAAAAATCTGATTGTATGTTCTTTGTATGAACTTTGTATGTTCATCTTGTAACATCTACTTTGCTGCATATTTGAATTATTTCCAATAGTTTTCTTGTCATTTATGGAATTTTCTACAAACATAATCTGCAGTAAAAGATAATTTTACTTCACTGCTGATTTGGATGCCTTTTACTGTCTAATAGCCATCGGTAAGATTTCTAGGACAATACTGAATAGAATAGTAATAAAGCGGATCCTTGTCTACTTTCCATTTACTAGTGGATTGTTTGTAATTTCACCCCTTTGAGTGAGATATTAGCTGTTGGTTTCGGGTATATGGTAGAGTTTATGTTGGAAAATTTCCTTTCTATTCCTGTTTTATTGGGTTCTTTAACAAGAATGAGTGTTGAATTATTTTAAATGCCTTTTCTGTATCTATTTGAATTAGAAACAAAAGCAGGACACTTATGGATATATAATATAATATAATATAATATAATATAATATAATATAATATAATATAAATAGCTAATTAATCCAGACAGCAATACAGAGGACTCAGTTCAACTCACTTTCATTCACCAATTTATATATTAGAGGTTTTTCAACTCATAAGGGCTTCTGGTCCAAGGTCAAGCAGAATCTGCCTTCAGGCAAGATAGGTAGAGTCAGCCGAAAGTAGCAGACATCAGGGTGGGGCAGCAGCAGTCATTAGTTCAGGAACATAGTGAATCAGGCCCCAATGAGGTCTTGACTCTAGTGAAGTAGCAAAGCAGGTCTCAAAGGAAACTCAAACTCTCTCAATGCACAGCAAGGCTACACAATCCATAGGTTGGCTTGGCCCACAGGTAGTGCAGCACACTGTTGAGGCAAATCATTGGCTCAAGCAGCAACATGCTGGTCCAATCACCAGGGAGAACGAGAGATGGTAGGTTGACCTTGGAAAGCATTTATCTCAGTCACCTTCCCTCCAATCAAGCTAAGACCTGATTAAACTTCGCCCATATATTCCTACAGAGGTCTAGCTGGCACAACAAACCTAACTTTCACAACCATGAAGTTGTTTTCCTTTGTTTTGTTTATATGGTAGACTATGTTGCTTGTTTCTTCTAATGCCAAATCATTACACATCAGGAAGAAATCTCACTTGCTCATGATGCATTATTTTTCTTATCAGTTGCATATGATTTTGTTGAGAATTTTTATATCTATGTTCCTAAGGGATGGTGGTCTGAAATTTTCCATTTTGGCAGTGTCTTTTATCAATTTGGATGCCATTTATTTTGTATCAGGGTTATCCTTGCTTTATAAAATGGTGTTGCTGTCAATCTATATTCTGGAACAGCTTGAATAGAATTGGTGTTACTTTTTCTCTGAATATTTGCTAAAATTCCCTAGTGAAGTCATCTGCTCCTGGACTTTTTGTGATTTTTAAAATGACCACTTGGCTGTCAGTTTGACATATTGTAGTGGCTTATGTGTTCCTGTTATGCTGAAGGCTATTTAACTGGTATTTCAAATACCAGCAGGGTCATCCAAAGTGAACATGTTTCAGTATAGTTTCCAGTCTAAGAAAAAAACTATCAAGAAGAGGTAGACTTTCTAGTTCAGAGAAACCTGGACCGCTTGGAAACATTGTCAATTGCTGAACATCTAATGAATAGAAGCAGAGCATTGTTAGAGATAGTGCCAGAAGATAGGTCCCTCTTATAAGAAGGTACTCAAAATATGGTTGAAGAAAAATTATCTTCCCTAAATTGAGTCGACCACAAGAAAGCAGGTGGATTAAAGTCTATAGGAGTGAAACCTTCCAGACCTTCATTTTCTGATGGCTCAAAGAGAGAAGAAAGAGCCGTAAACATCAATTAATAATTGTAACATAGAGTATATGAAGTCTGAATCTAGAAAAATTGAGAGCTAATAAAAATGAAATAGAATGCATAAAAACCAATATTCTAAATATTAGTGAACTGAAATGGACTGTTATTGGCTATTTTAAATCAGAAACTCATAAGGCTTGTTATTCTCGAATGACAGATTCAAAAGAAATGATGCTGCATTCATCATCAAAAAAGACATTTCAAGATCTGTCTTGAAGTATTATGCTATGTGTGATAAGATAGTGTCTATCCACTTACAAGTAAACTCAATAAATACAATGATTACTCAAATTTATGCACCAAACACTAAAAATAGTGATGGAGAAATTGAAGAATTTTGTCTATGCTTTTAGTAAGAAATTAATCAACTATGCAACCAAGGTACACTGACAATTACTAGCTATTGGAATGTAAATGTTAGAAACAAAGAGGAAGTAAAAGTATTTGGAAAATGTGCCATTGGTGATAGAAATGAAGCTGGAGATGGTGTGATAAAATTTTGTAAGACCAATGACTTCTTCATGGCAAATAACTTTTTTTCATAACACGAAAGGTAAGCATGCATGTGAAATCTCCAGATGGAATACACAGAAATCAAATTGACTGTATCTGTGGGAAGAGATAATGGAGAATCTTAATATTGGTAGGTAAAACCAGGCGAGGGTTTGACTGTGGAACAGACCATCAATTGCTCATATATAAGTTCAGGTTGAAGTTGAAGAAATTGAAAATCAATCCAAGAAAGCTAAAACATGATATTCAAGATATCCGACCCAATTTTTGAAAACATCTGAAGGACAGATTTGATGATTAATGTTCTATCATTAAACACTAATGATAGAATACCTGGTGAAGTGTGGGATGATATCAAGATTACCATACATAAATAAAGCTAAAGGTCATTATAAAAATAGGAAAGAAAATATAAAAGTAGATGTCAGAAGGAGCTCAAAAATATGCTCTAATTGTAGAATAGCTGAGGCAAATGGAAGAAAGGATCAAGTCTAGGAGCTGAATCAAAAATATAAAAGGGCAGTTCCAGGAGGCAAAGTCAAATATTATAAGAAAATGTGTAATGACCTAGAGTTAGAAAGCCAAAAGGAAAGAACATGCTCAGCCTCTCTTAAACTGAGAGAACTTAAGAAAAAAAATCAAACCTTTGGTTACAATATTAAAAGACTCTATAGGTAAAATATTGAACGATATAGAAATCATCAAGAAAATATGGAAAGAGTACACTGAGTCGCTGTACCAAAAAGAATTAGTCAACATTCAACTCTTTCAAGAGGAAGCATAAAGGCAAGAACCGATGGTGCTGGCAAAGGAAGTTCAAGCTGTGGCAAATGCATTAGCCAAAAACAAGGCTCCAGGATTTGATGGAATAGCAATGGAAGCTCTCACTTTTCTAAGTCAGGAAATTTGGGAGACAGTTATTTGGCCAAGTGCCTGGAAAAGATCCATATTTGAACCCTTGCCAAAGGTGTCCCAAAAGAATGTTCAATTGCTAAACCATATAATTGCTATCACAAGTAAGTAAAATTTTGCTGAAGACCATCCAAAAACAGTTTCAACAGTACATCCACAAGGAGCTACCAGAGGCTCGGACAGGATTCAGAAGAGTGTGGATATTGCTGATGTCACCTGGATCTTGACTGAAAACAGAAAATATCAGACAAATGCTTACTTTATTTCATTGCCTGGACTTGAGAAGAATGAGAATTACAGAATAATTCATTGTGCTTGTGTGAAATTAGTATATGGATCAAGACGCAGCTCTGTGAGCAGAAAAAGAGATAAAATCAGGAAAGGTGTTCCTCAGACTTGTATCCTGTCCCCACATTTGTTTGATCTGTATGCTGAGTACATGATTAGAGAAACTGGATTATATGCAGAAGAATGCTGTCTCAAGATGGGAAGAAGGCATATTAACAACTTGTGATATGCAGATGGCATAATCTTGCTTGCTGAAAGTGAAATGGACTTGAAGAACTTGCTGAAGAAGAGCTAAGATTAGTCTTTAGTGTGGATTAAAATTCAATGTAAAGAAAACCAAAATCGTCACAACTGGATCAATTGGCAACATCGTGATAAACAGTGAAAAGCTTGAAGCTTTCAAATATACTGTCTTGCTAGGACTTAAAATCAATGCTCACAGAAGCAGCAGTAAAGAGATCAAACCTCACAATTGCATTAGGTAAAGCTACTGTACAAGATCTCTCTTTTTTCTTTTCTTTTTTCCGCATTACTGCCCTGGTGGGAGTAGGAAGCCCAGCCTTGTTCCTAGAGAGCTGCTGCTGGATTTGAACCGTCAACCCCGTGGGCCACAGTCCCGGACCCAACCACTGCGCCACCAGGGCTCAGCGCAAGATCTCTTTAAAGTGTTGAAAAGTTAAGATGTTACTTTGTTGACTAAGGAATGGTGACTCAAGTCATGGTATTTTCATTTGCCTCATATGCATGCTAAAGTTGGACATTTAATAAGGAAGACAGAAGGAAAATAGATGCATTCAAGCTATGATGTTGGTGAAGTATATTGAAAGTACCTCAAACAATCAAAATAATGGACCAATATGTTTTGGAAGAAGTACAAGCAGAATGCTCCTTTGATGCAAGGATAATGAGACTTCATGTATTTTGGACATGTTATCCAGTAGGGCAAGCCCCGGGAGAAGAACATATTGCTTGATGGAGTGAAAGGGCAGTGAAAGCAAGAAGGCCCTTGTTAAGGTGGATTGAAGCAGAGGCTGCCATAATTGTGAAGATGGTGCAGGACGGCAGAGGTCCCTCACAGCACCTGGCAACAACAAAATGCTGATCCTAATCAAAGGGAGGCTGAGTAATCGATATGAATGTCAGATGAAGCACTTTTCAGAACAAAGAATATTTCTATTCCTATTTTCTGATATTTATTTCTGTTATTTTTATTATTTTTTTTTTTAATTTAAGCATTTTATTGGGGGATCGTACATCCCTTTTCACACTACACAGTTACATACACTATGCCAAGCACCTTCACATACCTGCTTTCATTAACATTCTACAAATATTTGCCTTTCCACTCGGACCGTTGATAGCAACTTCTCATCCTTACCCCTCTATTTTTTTCTTTTGATGACTGGAAATTTTTTTGTTGTTTTCCTGTCCTCATTGCTGATAATGTTAGGCTAAGGTGCTGATTTCAGTTCTTTCTTGTTTTTGATGTGTAAATTTATTGCTAGAAATCAACTGTTGTTGATTCTCTGTTCAAATAGTTCCCCTTAGTATTTTTTGTAAGATGGCCTGGATTTTAAAAATTGCTTCAAGTTTTCCATAACTAGAAATATCTGTATTTCTTCTTCATATTTCAGGAATGAATTTGTGGGATATATGATTCTTCCTTGACAACTTTTTTCTTTTAGAGTTTTATACATAGCATTCCATTACCTTCTTGCCAGTGTGACTTCTGTTAAAAATCTGAGCTTATACTTATTGGATTCTGTTTGCAAATAAGTTTTCTTTGTCCTGAAATATTTTCAGGATGTTTTCCTTGTCTTTGATATTAGAAAGTGTGATTTGTCAGGATGATTTTCTTTTAGGTTCTATCATGTTTGGAGTTAATTTTCACAAATGGTTATTTTTCACCTCTTTTGTGATGCTAAGAAAGTTTTCTTCTAGAAGTTCTTTGACTATTTTCTATGTGTATTTTCTGTTTCTTCCTGTTCTGAAATGCTAAGCAGGCATATATTATGACTTTTGATATTGTTCTATATAATTCTTAGATTTTCTTCAAATTTATTTTGATTTTATTGACTATTTTCATTGATTTGTCTTGTCAAAAATATTTGTCTTCCAACTCACTGATTTGGCCTTCTGTTGCTTCCATTCTGTTGTTTTGCTCATTCAAAGTTTCTTTTCTTTCAAATTGTATTATCTTAGCATTAGTCTTCTGGATTTATATTTTTACAAGCTTGCAAAAAATACACTTATTTTGTCAAATTGCTCTTGTAGTGTTCTTCCTAGTCATATATATGTGTGTGCCTATATATATATAATAGCACTATAGATATTTTTCTCCATCCTTTAAATGTAAAAGAATCATTCCTCTGAATTCCTTTTCTGGTAATTTCAATGCCTTTTGTTCTTCAGGAGGCTCCCTAGTTCTGGGGATTTCTTATTCTTTGTGCCATTCCCTGTTATCTTTCATGCGAACTAAGATTGACTATTGTCTCCAACACATTGTATCATGTGGGGGCTTTCCTGGCAGGATTTGTGGATCTGGGGGAAAGCAGTAGAAAGTGCAGGATGCTTCCGTCTCCTGGAATGGGACTTTAAGCTGCTGGGTATCCTCACCCTTAGGTAGTTGGAACCTGCACTTCCATGTCTTCTGGAATATTCTGTACTTGAGTCAGATCAAAGCTTCTGGGTATCCCATGTTTCCATGGCTCCTGGAAAAACTCTAGTCTTGAGGCAAATAAGACCCCAGGCCAGCTCACATGACAAGCTTCTGCTTTGACCTCTGAAACACAGTCTGTAAGAATGTCTCTAGCTTCCTCATATGGTGGCTAAGATCCTGTAATGCAATTGGACAGTAATATCCTGTATTGTGATTGGATGGTATGATCCTGTAATGTAATTGGGTGGGTTGGTCCTTTAATGTGATTGGATGAATTAGTCCTGTAAGACAATTGGATGGGTTGGCTCAGCCAGTGACACCTCATTTACATAACTCAGTCGGTAACACCTCATTTACATAGCCCACAGTGTGGGCTTATCATCTTTCATGTTGCAAGCCTGTAACTTTATAAGGATGTCAAGAAAGAAGGTGAAAGAAGTTATTTGATTGGTTAATAAAGCAAATATAAGCTTTGCAAAAGCTGTAATAAAGTTAGATCTGTGCCATAGAACTTGGCCTCCGGAGTCTGTGGGCACGTGTTAGTGACTTTGTCTCCTTCATTTCCCTGCATGCTGGACCTGTCCCCATATTTAGTGCCCTGAACAGGGACTCTGCAGGAAGAATCAAGGTCAGGTGAGAGGATCTCTCTAGCAATGGGTAATTCACCCTCTCATACTTAGCAAGCCTAACTGAACATATTGAAAGGGATTCTAGAGAGCAGGCACATAAATATCTCTGAAAAATTTATTAAGACTTTTCACGATCAAGTCTAACAAGTCTGTCCCTGGCTATTAGCAGAGCAAGTTTGGTGATTGAAAATTGCCCCAAACAGAGATGTGCAAGGCAAAAACTTGCCTGTTGCATTTCCCCCCCCATAGCTACTGCTATCTTAGGTTGCAAAAGAGGAACTAACATATGCCGGTCCATTGTCAGTTTTTATACTAGCTGGTTTCTTGCCACGTTTTGGAACATCTCTCATTCCACTGGTATTCCATACAACCCACAAGGTCAAGGTATTGTTGAACGTGCCCATGCTGCTTTGAAAAAACAATTGGAAAAAGGGAACCATGTGGGGGAAAGAGGTTGCAGACTAACAGAAGCATTATTTACTTTAAATTTTTGCAATTCGATAAATCTGGTCTTCCTCTTGCATACAAGCATTGGGGTCCTCTCCTCTCCCTGGAATCCCCTCCTGCCATTGGTCAAGTGGAAGGACCGATCCACAAATAAGTGGAGGGGCCCAGATCCATTATTATCCCAGGGAAGAGGTTTTACTTGTGTCTTTCTAGAAGAATCAGAGAAGACCATTTTGTTGTCTGGCCGATTGGGGCAACCCCATGGAGATGGACCCCCTGTGCACAGTGATGGAGAAACTGTCCCTGAGTGAGGATGAGCCCAGTTGAGGAGAACCACAGTCAATGGAGTCCCGAACACGCAGTGAAGGACCACAGTGCTGATGCAGATAATTAGCAAATAATGTAGACAATTTATGGCAGTTAATTAAAACCACTTGTAACTTCCATTATGCAGTTATTTGCTTGACCCAATAACAAACCAGCCTGAATGTAGCTTCTGCATTAAGGCTTCAGCAAAGTTATCTTTTGGGAATATGGAACCAAACATTTTTTTTCAATGTATGCATAATTTGATTCAAGACATAGTTAAGGTTAATCAATCTTGAGTTGATATAATTAATTTGGCCAACACCCTGTCCTCCTTTTTTGATGAAGTTGGAGGAAATTTTTTTGTCATGGTTTGCCCCCAGTAATTTGTTCTTGTATTTCTATATACTCCATTTATCTTGGAGTGGGTTTGCATTGTGGAAATGGCTACAGCCCTTATGACTTTGCCATGAAACCCCCAAAGCATTGTTAATGGAAGTTCTTAGCTTGGAGTTAATAGAAAAGGGGGAACCTGTGGGGGCATTCCTGGCAGGATCTGTGGATCTGGGAAAAGGTGTAGGAAATGCAGGCTGCTGCTGCATCTCTTGGAGTGGTGTTGAAGGCCCTGGATATCCACACCCTTAGGGAGCTGGAACCCGTGCTTCCAAGTCTTCTGGAATATTACGGCCTTGAGTCAGATTGAAGATGCTGGGTACCCTACAGTTTCATTGCTCCTGGAAAATCTCCAGTCTTGAGACCAGCTCACCTGATAAGCTTCTGTTTTGACTTCTGAAACTCAGTCTATCAGAATGCTTCTAGCTTCGAGGTTTCCCATAGTACAGCTAAGATCCAGTAATGCAAATGGATGGGTTGGTCCTGTAATGTGATTGGATGAATTAGTCCTGTAAGACAATTGGATGGGTTGGTTCAGCCAGTGACACTTCATTTATATAACTCATGTTGCAAACCTATAACCTTATAAGGATGTTAAGGAAGAAGGTGAAAGAAGTTATTTGATTCGTTAATAAAGCTAATATAAGCCTTGCAAAAGCTGTAATGAAATTAGATCTGTGCCTTCAAGCCTGGTCTCCGAAGTCTGTGTGCACGTGTTAGTGACTTTGTCTCCCTCACTTCCCTGCGTGCCTCACCTGTTCCCACAGTATTGCTTTTACCTTTGTTTTTACATTTTGATCATATAGCAATTTGAGTGGGTGGCGATGTTTACCCAGGAGTTGCAGCTGTTGAAGATGTAGGGGTGATTAGGTCATGAGGTGACAGTGAACTCCATCAAGTGGAGCAGGAAAGGAATAAAAACAAGTAAAGAAAAATAACTAGACAAACACACAAAGAATAAGACTATGTAAACAAACATACACACCCATCTCCCTACCACATACCCACCAATACTGATGCTGGAACCGGTAAATGCTATTTCTCTCTCAGTCACCAGTGCATGCTTGTAATCGATTGACCCAGCATGCACACTGTAGGAGTGCAAAATCCAGAATACAAAGTTGGGAGTTGGTGACTTGTCTCCTTAAGAGAAGGTTGTGGAAAGATGGTTATGACTCCACCTCTGTTCCATATCGCCCCTCTTGTGCCTTATACAAATATCATCATAATAAGGGAGAAAGACATAGACAACACTAAAATTCAAAATTAGAAAAGGACACTACTTATTAGCTAGGGACCTTTTCTGAGTCTATCTTCTGTGGCTGCCAGGTGGTCTGGGTACCAGAATGGTTCTACCACAATGGTGCTGTCAGCTGTTAATCAAGATAAAGACCAGAAGAAGGGGGGGAGGGGCGGATTTCAAAGGAACAGACTACTCACCTTCTCCTCTTCCTGTGGAGTCACCTTAGCCCCAAGTTAATGCTCAGAGTTATAGTCAAAGCTGGGTTTTGGGCAAAGTGGTAGATGAAAGCCTCCACTATCACCTGCCATTAACATGATTGTTGGGACACCAAATTCAGGCCTTAGGGTGCCACAGGGAATGTATTCCTTAATGCTCACTGCTGTGCAGAATTTCCTTCAGTTCTGCCCCTCTTTCAGAGTGTATTCCCCACACTGTGGATATAGAGGAAAGGGTGTCATTGTTGTGAGGGTGGAATAACTTAGATCCTATATATTATTCACTTCACCCACAGGATACAGAGAACCAGGGGGTGGCCAATTTCTCTCTTGGCAGAGTGCTCCAGAGTGCTTGGGTGTCAGTGTGGCTGTGTGGTTCTTGGTTGCCCAGCTGAGAATTTGCTGTTTCTCTTGACTTTGATGTGTGGGTTTCACTGGCTAATTTACTGTGTCAGTATTTAGCTCACTTATTTTTCATTCCTCTGAGATCGAGGACTCAGAATTTCCTCTGTATCTGTTTTTTCCTTTCATGTTTTAGTTGCACAGAGTCCATGCAGAGTGCATTTTCATGTGGCATCTGCACAGGAAATCTGGCAATCTAATTTTGAAAATAAGTCAGTGACAACGCTATAGACCACAACTACGCCATCCACAACTGATCGTGGTCAAGAAATAGGCAATATTTACTTTCTCATGGTACAGGGTTGCTTTGAGTCAGGGCTTGCCTCAATGTCAGCTAACAACAACAATAACAACAGTAACAACTCTACTTGCAATGTCATTCAGACATCCGGTGTATAGTTGTGCTAGTCTGGGTTAGCCAGAGAAGCACATTCATGGACACTCGTGTGTATAAGAAAGAGGCTTATATTCAAGAGCAATTGAATATTGAAGAAGCTTTCCAGCCCAGTCTAGATCAAGTGCATAAGTCCAATATTTGCCCATATGTCCAATACCAATCTATAAAGTCCTCTTCAGACTCACAGAACACATGAAAGGATGCCAAACGCAGGAGGAAAATGGGTGGAAAATCTTATAGATCTAGTGGAGGTGGAAGCATCTTTGCACTGACAGGAGTCTCCATGTGGCTCCTTCAGCTCCAGGGCTCTAGTTCCATGTGTGTTCTCAACAGGAATGTCTGCAGGAAGTGAGTGTATCCCATATCCAGTGAGTTACTTATCTCTGCCGTGCCTCCAAATGAGGTCTGCAAGCTGTAACCCGATTGACAGGTCAGACCCCACCTCTCCTCAAGTTGACTGGTTATGTAACTACTACACATCACCCATTGTCAATTTGACACTGTCATATACTTCTTTAGCTATATATAATTTTAAAACAATATAACAAAATCCTATCTGCACCAAACAGGATAAAACTAAAATTCATATAACTCAACATGTGCCAAGGCTTCATTTAAACATAATATTTTGTAAGTGAATAGCACAATATTCTATGTCTAACAGTTGCAGTTAAGTTACACCTATATCTTAATCCTATCAATATATTCCCCCACCTATGAAAATTTGTAAGCCAACCACTTCTTGCCTTTATCTCCCCTGTTTGGGGTATCCAATTTCTATACTGCCCACTTATATCAAACCAGTGCTTCGAGGAGACAATCATATTTTTTGATGGGAAGAATCTTCATTCCATTTGGAACCTGGTGAAATCTGCATCCATAAGCAAATTCAAATCAGGATAGGCCATCCATGAAATCAGCAGAAATATGCCCCAGGCTCAAAAATCTTCTCTTCATCTGGTCGGGTCTGGTCTATTCAATGTGGGTTGCCTCACTTTGTCTCACCAGGGTGCCCATTGACTGCCTTGCTGTTAGACCATGGACCCCATCACAAATTCTCAACAACACCAGTCCCCTTGTCCGAGGTCATACATTTCAGACCAGTCAACCCATTTTCATCTCCTTTAGACCCTGTGAACCAGGTCCACAGGTGTCAGTGGCCAGACTCAACCCATTTCTCTATTGCTGCTTTTGTCTTTTTGACTTTCTGCTAGGGTGGGTGTATCTATAAAGAAAATAACTAGATTAAAGGTTCTTGGGCTGTATGACAAGGGAGATGGTGGGGCTAACATGGAGCTAATATCAAGGAGTACGAGAAGGAAAAATATGTTGTCAAGCTTCTTGTGGGAATGATTGTACAATGCTTCTTGATATGACTAAGCCATTGAATGATATGATGTCTGGATTTGGTAAAAAAAATCTCATAGATAGTAATGACACTAAGAGAGGAACTTCTTACAGGTATAGGTGGGTGAAGGGGGTACGGTTGATGTGGACATTCTCTTAGCTCTCAAATAGCATTTGAGGGAACTACATACTCTGGTTACTAGGAGATTAATGTTTGTTTGAATGATTTGCACCCAAGAAAGTGGGTGCTTTCTTGGGAGTCTGGTGAGATGCTGTGGCTAAGGGATATTGGCTGGTTCAAAATAATCCATGTAAAAGGCGTGTTCAGCCAAAACAGTGCTGATAGAGCCAGGAGCACTAGAGTTAAGGTTCATCTATCTATTGATCATTTGGACGAGGTCCTATCCTTTCAGTCCCCACCGCTTCAAATTTGGAGAATTCAACTAGTTCTGAGAATTTCTGTAACTCAGCTACTTTGGGAATCCTGTAATGAATGTACACTTGATTTCTTTTTTCAGGACATTCATGGAAATCCACTAGCACTTCTCAAGTTGGCACCCACACTTTTTAAGTTAGTAAAGACAATATTAATAATTACCATGTTAGTAACACCTGCAATTGTATAAGGTTTTTTCCCCCCATTTTACTCAATATTTTTGCACTCACAATTGCCTTGGGGTGCCACGTCATCTTCATGAGGTCTACATAATCATAGAAAGAGCCTTGTAGCACTATGGGATAGGTATTGGGTTGTCAATGCAAGGTCGGTCATTCAAAGTGACCAGCAACTCCATGGAAGAAAGATGAGGCTATCTGCCCCCATCAAGATTGACAGTCTCCAAAACCTATGTCGAGTCATTACGAGTCAAAAAAGACTTGATGGCAGTGAATTTGGGCTTAATTACTTTTTCTGTATTCATAGGAGCGTTTGTGGTTCGGTGCTTAGCATTTGATTGCTACATGAAGGGATGATGGTTCGAATTCACAAGTACCTCTATGGGAAAAAGATGTTGCAATCTGCTTCATTAAAAAAATTTTCTGTGAGGTGTCATCGAATTGGCGCTAAGTCATAACAACCCCAAACATAACAGAGCAAAACACTGCATGGCCCTGTGCCATCCTCACAATCGTTCCCATGTGTGAACACATCGGTGCAGCCACTGTGTCAGTTCAGCTCATGGAGGGCCTTCCTCTTTGTCACTGCCCTTCCACTTTACTAAACATGATGTCTTTCTCCAGGGATTGGTTCTTCTTGGATAATAGGTCCAAAATATATTCAATGAAGTCTTGCTTGCTTGCCTTCAGGGAGAACTCCGGACTTACTTCTCCCAATTCAGATAGTTTTTCCCCCCCCTTTTAGCAGTCCCTGGTACTTTCAGTATTCTTCATCAGCACCGCAATTCAAAGGCATCAATTCTTCTATGGCCCTCGTTATTCAATGTCCAACTTTCACATGTAAATGAAGCAATTGAAAATACGATGGCTTGGGTCAGAGACACCTTAATTCTCAAAATGATAACCTTGTTCTTCACTCCTCTGAAGAGTTCCTGTGAAGTAGTTTTATCTAATGCAGCCCATCTTTTGGTCCCTTGACGGCTGCTTCCCCGAGCATTGATTGTGGATTCAAGTCATACAAAATCCTTGACAGCTTCAGCTTTCTCTCTGTTGATCATGATATTACCTATTGGTCTAGTTGTGATGATTTTGGCTTTCTTTACATTGAATTGTAATCCACACTGAAGGCTACAATCTTTGATACTCACCAACAAGTGCTTTTAGGACCCCCACTTTCAGCAAGCAAAGTTGTGTCATCTGCCCACCACAAGTTATTAATAAGTCTTCCCCCCACTCCTTATGCCACACTCTTCTTCATATCATCTAGTGTGACAGTCATGTATTCGTGATATCAATTTCATGGCTGGGATGTAGGGGTGGAGTCTAGCCTGTTAACCTGTGTGGGTATGACTTTCTCCTGAGAATTCTGCGAAGTCTTGTGGTATTTCCCAATAGGAGTAGAAAGACTTGACTCCCCGTCTCTAGGAGTCAGTCTCCAAGAGATGAACTACTGATGAGAGGAGATGACTGCATGTTGATTGATCCTGATTCCTGGAGAATGGAGGAGCCAGAGGAAAAGCCACATGGGCTTACCCTGATGAAACCAGACCTCTGGGGCCGGAGAAGCCACAGAGAGATCCCTGCCAGTGCTGAGATGCTCCCACTGCCAGTGTATACTGCTGATGGACCCCCAAACCCTGGAAATAAGGAGCCCTGGGGAGATCCCTTACAGCATCAGGACACCTCTACTGCACGTCCTACATGAGTCGGAAGAAGACTTTATAGACTGATAGCGGACATATAGGCTAATATCGGACTTAGGACTTTGGACTGGGCTGGGTTGGGATGCTTTCTCAATGTTCCATTACTCTTGTATATCCAAATGCATGTTTATGAATTTGTTTCTCTAGTCTACCCGAACACGTCTAACTTCTCTGATGATTAGCTCAGGATATAGATTGAACAAGTCTGGTGAGAAAAATGCAACCCTGAGGCAAGGCAAATGGAAGAAAGGATGGAAATAATGAGCTGAACAGAAAATTTCAAAAGGCAGCTCCAGAAGACAAAGTCAATTATTATAACAAAAATGTGAAAGATCTGGAATTGGGAAACCAAAAGGGAAGAGCACACTCAGCATATCTGAAACTGAAACACTTCAAGATAAAATTCAAGCTTCAACTTGCAATTTTAAAAGATTCTACAGGCAAAATATTGATAGATACAGGAAGCATCAAAAGGAGATGGAAATACTGCAAAGTGTCAGTGTACCAAAAAGAACTGATATTCTACCATTTCAGGTGATAGCATATTAAACAAGAACAAATGGTGCTGAAGGAAGAAGTTCAAACTGCACTGAGTACATTAGCCAAAAAAAAAAGGCTCTAAGAGTTCATGAAATATCCCTTGAAATCTTTCCATAAGCTGACTAACACAGCTCTCGAAACATTCACTTGTCTATACCACGAAATTTGGAAGACAATTACTTGGTCAACTGGAAGACATCCTTATTTGTGAACTTTTCAAAGAAAGGTGATTCAACAGAATGCTCAAACTATGGAATCCTATAACTGTGATTGCACACAAGTAAAATTTTGTTTAAAATCATGCAGCAATGATTGCATCAGTAGATTGACAGGGAATTCTGAGAAGTTCAGCCTGAATTCAGAAGAGGATGTGGAACAAAGGATATCATTGATGATGTCAGATGAATCTTAGCTCAAAGCAGAGAATAACAGAAAGATGGTTACTTGTGTTCCATTGACTATACCAAGGCGTTCAACTGTTTGGACCATAATAAAATGTGGATAACTTTGAGAAGATGAGAATTCCAGAACAGTTCATTGTGTTAGTAAACTAGAGAAACAATTCATAGACATGCATAGGGATATAAGGAAAAGATGTATATATAAGAGGAATAGGACACTGAGAAAGCATCCAATCCAGTCCAGTACAAAGTCATAAATCTGATAGTAGCCCATATCCCTGATACCAGTCTATAAAGTCTCCTTTCAACTCATGAAGTCACAGGCCAGTGGGTCCAGAATCACAGCACTGGCAGGGGTCTTCCCAGGGCTCTTCGCTTCCAGGGCTCAGTATCCTTCAACAGCATCCAGTGGTGGTAGAAGCAACTCAGTGCTGGCAGGGCTCTCCACATGGACTCTCCAGCTTCAGAGGTCTGGTTCCATCAAGGCAAGGCTGTGTGGCTTCTCCTCCGGCTTGTCCAGGTCCTCGGATGCTGCCATCATGTCTTGTCCATAGTTCGTTATCTCTGAGACTAACTCCCAACAATTGGGGAGATAGCCTTTTATTTCCATGAGGGAAATATCGCGAGATTTCCCAGAAGTTTCAGGAGAAAGCCATGTCCACATGGAGGCTTCATTGGTACTCAATGGCTATCTCCAGATTAACAGGCTAGACTCCACCCCTACATCTCAATCATGAAACTAACATAAGCACAAGACTGCTGCATTCATTATACATTAGGAACTTGTATCTGGATCAAGAGGCAGTTGTAAGAACAGAACAAGGGACTGCAGCGTGGTTTAAAATCAGGAAATGTGTGTGTCATAAAGTTTATAGCCTTGGAAACTTCATGGGGCAATTCTTCTGTGTCCTTCAGTGTTGCTATGAGTCTGAATTGACTTCATGGTGATGGGTTACTCTTTTGGTTTTGGTGACCCCCCAGATGGCACAAAGTGTTTGGATTTACCTATTACCTCAAAGCTGATAGTTCAAACCTATACATAGCACCATGGAAAAAAGGGCTTAACTAATCCTCTCAAAAATTTTATGAAATAAATACTATCATAGGCTGGGTTTTCTAAAAAGACAAAACTAGTGAACTATATATGTATATATATACATATACATAGATATTTTCAAGAAAATGACACACTCAATTGTAGAGGAGAATAACTTCCAAACCTCTGAGTCAGATGTCATACTGGAAGCTTCTTCTGAATCTATAGCCCAAGATCAGCAGATCAGAAAGCAGGCCTTTCACTGCAGAGGTTAATAAATACAAGGGCAGCTGGTAAGATGAAAGACTGCTGACAACTCCCAGGATTGGCAGGCAATGAATAGATCTCTGGATAAAGTCCAAAAAACCAGAGGTCAGATCACGAGCCAGAGCAGGATCCAGAAATAGCATCGAGCAAGTAAGCGTTTTCAAAGTTTCCACCTATGTTAGAAACAAGTCAAAACTTTAGGGATTATGGGATCTTAACAGCTAAACCACTCAGAATTTTGGCTCAGCTATGCTGATATAAAACCTTAAATACCACAATGCTCTTCTCTTTTCAGAGGGGGAACGTGAGTTTCAGAGAGGTACAGTTACTTGCTTGTGATCACAACTAGTGCAAGTCTTTGGTGGTGGTGGG
The DNA here is from genome assembly GCA_004026705.1 of Nesogale talazaci. Taxonomy (NCBI): domain Eukaryota; kingdom Metazoa; phylum Chordata; class Mammalia; order Afrosoricida; family Tenrecidae; genus Nesogale; species Nesogale talazaci. The sequence goes on from PVJH01006983.1 coordinate 61,671, forward strand.
GGATAAATTTTATAGAAATAATGTGTCTTTCTTCCTTTCCCCCTCCTTCCACCCCTCTCTCCTCCTCTCTTTTCTTTTCCCATTAATCCAGTGACTTCTGTCCTTGGTATGTATGAATGCTGTACAGTGAGGAGGGACTAGAGAGGTTATGTTGGTTGTAGCTCTGACCACCACATAATGCCAGGTTTCAGCAAAATTCTTTTGAGGTCTGACTGTAGGGCAGAATGATCTGGCAAAGCTGGAAGAGACTATGGGATATGGGACACTGTCTATTGAGTCTGGTAGTTAAGGAGCTAAATGGGAAGACAGCAAGATGAGAGAAAATGAAAACAATTATGTAATATGTGGAGAATGAGCACAAAGAGTGGAACTTTTAGAGCAATTGAAATGAGGTCTTAATATTTGAGAAGATGGTTTTAGAGATGACTAAAGCTCTGAGGAGTCATAGGAAAAAGGGAGGGGGAAAGAATTTTTTTTTTTTAACCAACATAAAAGGAGTATGAAGGGGGGACTTGATGTCTTTATTATGAGACCTACGTGCTGCCTATTGAGCTAAGAAGCCACTTTAATGTCTTTGTTTAGGCACTTGGAAGATGGTGAAAGACTCTTTTAGAATTCCATTGAAGACAGTAGACAGAGGACTCTGGTTATGCTGGAGCTTTGTAGTAGTTGGCATTTTGGTTAGTGCATACAAGAATTTCTTGGCTGCCAGGGGCTTTTACTGCTATAATAGATGCCAGGAATATTTTTCAAGTCACTTGGTCAATCATCAGTATAGGATTTCTTTCCTTTATTTGGAGATTTTCCTACCTTTTAATATACACCTCCCAAATAGAGAAGCAGAAACTGGCTTGAGTGCAGGCTCCTAAGGTCCTTCAAGTGGACACACCTGTGTCAGTTTTAGCTAGGCGACCAGGGAAGCTCAGAAACAAGTGTCCAGAGGGCTACAACTGGGGAAGAGATACTTAATATCTAAAGGCAGCAGTGCCAGAATGTCTGAGGGAAACATGCCACACAGAGTTGATGACATGTCCTTTGATTTCTGTGCTGGTATGAGTGTTGGTGAGGAATCTCTGGGAGCAATCTAGGAGATTTTGTAATTTTGGCCATCATTCCTGGACACAGGGCATCCCAGGGATACTGAGAGTTAGAAGTACTCTTTAATAAATTTCTTCCCTGCTTATCCAGCTTGGATGGTTCTTTTTGTTGACAATCAACAACCTCGACTGGTACAACAGGTAACTGAAAGAGCTTAAAGGATCTCTGGAGATTTTTAGGAATTGGGAAAGCACACGGCTGTCAGTTCAGCATGACTTGTATATGTGTCAGTCAGGGTTCTTGGTTGTGAACAACAGAAACCCACTCTGGGTGCTGCAGGCAGAAAAGGAATGGGTTCTATTGGAAGTTTCGAAGATCAGTGGGAGGCTAGAAAACCAGATTGAAGTAGTATGGGCAGGAACGGAAAGTATGAGTCAGGTCTCCTCTTTTTACAGAGTAACTGGGCCAGGATGTGTTCTCTGCTGTTTTGTAGGACCTCCTGACCCATTGTTAGTCACCCTTGTCGCAGGAACAGGTTCAACTCTCTCGTCCCTGCATAGGAAAGTCCAATTGTCTGAAGTTCCAGGAAGTACAGAGAGTCAAAGTATCCCCTTCTTGGATTCTGGGGTAGGGAACTAGGCTCTATGTCCCACCGTTATTACACACACATAGAGGAGGCATTTAGATGCAGTGATAATATATCTGCATACCCACCACATGCCCTCTCTCTCAGATATAGCGCGATAAGAAGGGATGAGCTGCTAAGGAACAAGAGAAGACATTTCTGACAGGTCAGACATCTCTAGGTTTCAAAAAACAGTCAAGTAACAAGAAGCCATTCAACACCCCCCCCCATGCAAATGTTAACGCTTTACATATCCTATTCCTTTTTTTTTTCATTCTATTTCTCACCATCCCCCAGCCCAACCCCCCACCCCCACCCCCGCTACCACTTCTAAAGCAAGTTCTGAGATAGGAGACTCATGTACTCAAAGCTCCATCCACCCATCCATCCCCATTTATCCACCCACACTGCCAGCCGTTACTGAGCACTTCCTCCAGGCCTGTTATAGCCAGATGCTGTGGTACAGCAATGAATCAGACAGTTTCTACCTTTAAGGAACTTAGTTAGTGGCAGAGCTGTCATCTTGACCGACAATTTTAATATTAGGTTTATTAATTTTTTGTTTGCTGCGATTAAATTACTACAAACTAAGTGGCCTAAGAGGCATCTTGCTGGGATAGTGTGCTGTGTCTTGGGCCGCTGCCTGCAAGGTCGGCAGTGTGAAATCACCAGCTACTGCTTGGAATAAGGTGAAGCTCTCTACTCCTGCAGAGAGCGACAGCCTCAGAACCCCGCAGAGGCAGTCCTACCCTTTTCTGTAAGTTCGCTATGGGTCAGAATGAACTCAACGGCAGTGAGTTGGGGCTTGGAAGTGGCCTAAAACAACACTCACTGGTGAGTGCTGGGGGTGGGGAAAGTCAAGCACATCTTGAGAAGCCTGCACCATCTGTGCTGAAGCAAATAAGGCTGGCAAGGCTTATTGCCTGGCTACGGCCAGATCCACCCTGTAGGCTGCCCTAGCAAGAAGGAATGGCTTGAATGTGGCCAATATGATGAGATGGGTGGGGGATAACTATGGGGTTGAAGAAAAAAAAAAAGACTTTCCAAGGCAGGAAAGTGGTGAAGTGAGGATGGGCAGAGGCCCGCAGGGGTCAAGTCAGAAAGAAGGTTTTATTATTTGAACTAAGGATCTGGGGAAGGGGTGAAAAGATTTAAAGAGAAGACTTCGTTTGACCTTTAGAAAAGTCTCCTGGAATGTTTTGTGAAGATGTAGAACACCTTAAGAGTTTCCAATTCAGGCAAGGCCCCCAAACTTGCCTTGTTAGCAAATTACCAGGTGATGCTGATGCTAGTCAGAGACCGCCTTTCCATAAGTGGGTAAGGATCCAGAAGGCTGTCCATGAGGAGGCCCTGGCACCAGTCTAGAAGGAGATACTGAGACTCTAGTTGGGGTCAGAGGCTGAACATCTAGGGTGGGTATAGCATATCCCATCAAGGGGCTTGAGAAGAGCCTTAGGAGATATTGTTGGGATGTGGGTGTCAGGGACAGGATCAAGTTAAGACGGACCTCCTGTGTCAGAGCTTGGAGTAATCCCAGCCAGTAGGCATGTCAGTTCTCTTGTACCTATGATGGGTAATAGGCTTTTGAAAAGGCCAATGGCCTCTTCAAAGTCACACAAGAGTTAGTGGCTGCAGTTGCACATGGAACCCCCGTTTTCTGGCCGCAGCATTTGCAAATTGATTTGGGAAGATAGAAGCAAAACAAAATCAAAGCATTCTCCAGTGCTTGTGAGATTTCCTCTCTCAGCCTAGCAGTCCCACGTCCCCCTGCCTACGCCTGGGCCAAGCATGCCTCTGTGCTAAATGTGATTGCAGTCCAAGTCCGATACGAGCAATCCCCTCCCATGGACACAGATGGACAGGATCCCCCAAAGAGGGGTCAGATTTCTCAACGGTGTTTTAAGCCCTCTCACTGATCTCCTTTCAGTGCAAGACTCTTGGTTATAGGATTGTCATGGCCGAGAGAACTGTCCCGTGACAAATTTCTAAAGTGTGGCAACAAGACTGGGAAATCACTGGGTGCTCCGTTGATTTCCAAAGGGACAGCTACAGAACGCAGGCATTCCTTCTCTGTCTGTCTGTCTGTCTGTCTCTCTCTCTCTCTCTCTCTCTCTCTCTCTCTCACACACACACACACACTGTGTGCACATGCACGCAATGGAGATCAATCCTAACCCTCAAAGGTCCCTTTGTCTCACAGAGCGCTTATTAAATGAATCTGTGTCTGTGCTGGCAGCTCAGAGCCATCTAGAAAGGGAACACAATGTGTTGTCAGTCAGTGTTTGTTACTGTCAGAGTCTTCCTACCGTCGACCCTCGTTTAATGTCTTTTTGGGGATCCGTTTTATCCATTTTCTGTGGACAAAGTCATTAATCTTCCTCCTGGCTCTCGTGCTGCACAGCCCTGACAGCCGGGCTCCTGGCTTCCTGGTTTGCTGGAAAGGGGACGGATGAGGTTCCCTGGGATGGATCTCTGATTAGAAAGAGCGAGGAACCACAGAGAGACTCTAGATGAGGAGGCAGGACACAGTCATCTGTGGCCCCAGAGAGCACAGGGGATCTGCAGAAAAGGTTGCCTTGTTTTTGAAATCACCCACAGTGCACCCTGACACCAAAATACACTTAGTGTTATGCAGAGTCACTTGATAAAGAGGCTAATGAAGTGGAAAGATGTCAGCAGAGCTAAGCGGCCAGGCTCTCAGGGATGCACCATGATTCAACCTTCCGTTACCATGGAAACCGGGGAGGCTTGGCTTCTTTCTTCCTTTCCTTCCTTTTGGAGGGTCTCTCCTTGGTAACCTTGACCCTTTCACATTGGCAGCCAGAGATAAGAAATTCCATTTTCCCTTATCTGGTTATGGTTGGCTGGTTGACTCTGATGGGTCTGTGATGGGGGAGGGGTGCTGGCCAGGGGCTTCGGTGTGCCTTAATTCAAATGCATGAAGTGGAGGGTGGGAGGCGATAGAACACAGTTAATTAAGGTTGATATTGCAGAGAAGGTTGTTTTCTGAATAATAAATTCTATGGGCTTCAAAAACAAGTGCAATTAAAGGAGTGCAAAAAGGAGAGACAGTTGAAGGACAGAGGACTAATTTGGTCAGGGGGTGTTGTCTTTAGGGGGGAGGGAATGGTAGAAGTTGCATCTGAAAGGGCCCTCAGTATGCTGCGATTTTGATCTGTGGTCAGAACAAATATTGTGCTTGATGCAGACTTATGACTTTGCTGCCCATGCAAAGGTCCTTTGCTTTGGGTAGCAAGGTCACGTGTGGCCTCTGCTACTGGAGAAAGGCTTTGATATTGGTGCATAGAGGAAAATGGCCTCAGGTTGTAGCTAAGGAGATGTTTTTAGGGTGGAAATGTTGCTCCTGGGTCGATTCCTTTCCTACTGCCCACTCGACTGCTCTTATGTTCTCCATGTGTCCTAGAAAAAAGTGGAAGAATATTTAAAGACCTTTGACTAGTTAAAGTGTGGTCTATTTAGGTTAGTTATTCATTTCTCGGTCAAACAGGGTATGTGGGTGGCCAAGGTACCAACATATCCTCTTGACCTAGCCCCTCTCAATAAAAACTGTGGGTTGGGCTAAGTTCTTTAAAAAAGAGCTGTGGTGTCAAGTTTGTCCAAATATCCTTGATACAGAAACCCTAACGTAACCTCAGGGAACGGGATGTGTATCTTTAACAATTATTATGGAAATGTACAAATTTAGCATTTTTTTTCTGTATTATAAGAGCGGTCTGGACTGAGCCCCCGTGGCATAAGTGGTTGAGTGCGGGACTGCAGCCTATGGGCTTGGTGGTTCAAATCCAGCAGCTGCTCTCCAGGAGCAAGGCTGGGCAGCTCCCACAACCACCAGAGGGCAGTGATGCCAAAAAAAAAAAAAAAGAGAGCAGTGTGCTTTTTGATTGTTTACCAGAAACTACATCCACAAGTGTGGTGCAGGAACTGAGACTCTGAATCTTGACTGGGGTTGGGGTAAAAGGACCGGAGGGAGCCATACTCCCTCATCTGCTTTTTTGAAAACTAGTCAGGGGAATTCTAAGAGTAGACACACTTTGGACTTGCTTCTCATCTGCACAGAGATGTCTTGTGCATGATTACCTGTTGATAGGTGCTGTCAAGCTGGTTCCAACTCATAGCGATTCATCAATAGGGTCAAATAAAGTGTAATATCTCTACAAATTAAATGCTTCCTCTGAGGGAAGCAACGAAACAATGAAACAATGGGTTAATTTAGAGGTCCAGTGAAAAAGAGGAAGGCCCTCGATGAAATGACAGTGGCTATAACAGTGGACTCAAGTGTAGAAATCATTGTGAGGGTGGTCCAGGATCAGGTTGTATTTTGATCTGTTGTGTATAAGGTCGCAATGGGTTGAAATAGATTTCATGGCACCTAGTAATAATAATAATAGTAATAACAACGCATCTCTAGGATAGCTATTAGGAAGCATAAAGAAATATCTATAATGTTAGGGACAACTTTATAGGATCTATTATAAGTGGAAAATGTCAGGAAAGAGCAGTGTGCATATTATATTTAATCTATTATAAAAAGGAGAAAAATAAGGGCATGAATGTTTATGCGTAATTGTCTTTCCATAAGGAAACTCCCACAGTACAGATATGTTAATAAAGTAAATATAAAAAAAAAGTAAATAACAACTAAAAAAAGAGGTAAAAATTTCCTGTGTAGGGATGAGGTGAGAATGAGATGAACAGGCATAAGGGCCAAAAGGAATCTATGCAAGTACATTCCTAATTTAATTTTTGAACCAAGTATATTTACCACTGGAGACTCTGAGTTGTACACCTCAGTGGTTGACTACTAGTGGAAAGGTTGACAGTTGGAAGCCACTCAGGGGTGCGCAGGAAGACAGACACCATGCTCTTGCAAATGAAAATCTTGAGGACTCTGTGGAATAGTTCTACTCTGCTTACATGGGGCTACCATGATTTGGAATTAACTTGAATGATAGTAAGCGCCAAAAGTGTATAATTTGTTTGAATGTTAATGAATGATAAAAATATAAGATTCAGGTTGTGAAATGGAAAGTGAAAAAATACAAAACAGGAAGAAAAATCAGCTAAATCTTTTTTTTGGGGGGGGTATCACTGCCCTCAGGTGGTGGGAGTAGGAGGCCCAGCCTTTGCTCCATGGAGCTGGAATCGAACCTCCATCCCAGTGGGCCGCAGTCCCGCGCACAACCACGACGCCACCGGGGGAAAAATCAGCTAAATCTTACAAAAATATTTTTTTGTATAAGTTCTTGCTTTGGGAATTCTTTTTCTCTATTTTTTTTCTTGCTCTCCCAAGACTTTCTTCTTTTCTTTTTGGTCTACTTTGTTGAAAAGGGGTTTTAAGGTGATCTGAAGAATAAAAGTACATGTAATACAAAACAGATTTAAACACAGGATTTCTGATTCAATTTTGACATAAAGGAGGTCAACAAATGTTCTCTCCCAAAAGCAACTATAACATTGGGAAACTATAAAAGCCCAGTAGTTCAGCCTAACTGGACATTGACCAAAGCATTTGTTCTTGAAAAGTACTGACCTTTTGTTAATAAACTCCCCCAATTCACGGCCATTCAGAATAGTGAAAGCCTGTTGTGTTCTTGACAAGGCTTACTCCCACTTCCCCTATATCAGTGCAATAGAACTAGGACAGGATAGGAAATCTCTGAAAACCAGGTGTTTCATTGCTACTTTCAGCGAAAACTTATTTCTTAAATAAAGGAACTCAGGCAGTAAGCCTTGGGTTACTAACTTCAAGGCTAATAGCTCAAACCCAGCTTCTCCCTGGAAGAAAGATGATTTATAGCCTCAGAACCCCTAGATAGGTCATTGAGCTGGGATAGACTCAATGGCGGTGGTTTTTTGCATTTGCTTTAGTTTATTGCTAATTAAAATGGTGGTCTTAACAGCAAACAAACTGGTTAGGTGTGGCAGTCATGTACTCATGTGTTGGTTTCATGACTGGGAGTCTAGGGGTGGAGTCTGCCCTGTCAATCTGGAGATAGCCAATGAGACCTCTATGTGGGCATGGTTTTCTCCTGAGAATTCTGGGAAGTCTCGTGGTATTTCCCACTTGGAGAAGAGAGGCTTGACTCACTCTCTTGGAGTCAAACTAGTGGCAAGACGAGATGACAGCATGCTGATCAATCCTGATTCCTGGAGAATGGAGGAGCCGGAGGAGAAGCCACATGGGCTTACCTTGATGGAACCAACCTCTGGGGCTGGAAAAGCCACATGAAGACTCCTGCCAGTGATGAGATGCTTGGGAGGCCATGGGGAGACCCCTGCCAGCACTGAGATGCTTCTGCTGCCCTAGACACACAAGACTCTGCATCCACTGGCCTGTGATTGTCCAGGTGTCATTGCACATGCTTCATAATTCAGAAGGAGACTTTTATAGACTGGTATTAGACATATGGGCTACTATCAGACTTATGACTTTGGACGGGACTGGGTTGGGATGCTTTCTCAATGTTCCATTTCTCTTGTATATAAACCTTCCCTTATACCTATATGCGTCTTTATTAATTTGTTTCTCTAGTCTACCTGGACTAACACATTAGGCTTGCTGCTTTGAGAGTCTAAGATTATACCTGCTTTGGGCAAGCAATTAATTAGTTAGTTATTTAGAAAGTTAGAAAGTTAAGAGGAAGTTCCAGGAGGTGAGCTAGCTATACCATCCCTACTGCTGCTGAGCCAAATTCTGATGCCCAGCAAGTCAATGGGACAGGGTAGAACTTGGCCATAGGGTTTCCATGCTGAGACTGTTAATATTTCCAGCAACAAATTATCCTATCATTCTGCTGTAGTACGTCTGATGAGTTTGAACTACCAACCTTTTGGTTAGCAACAGATGCTCACCCACTGTGACACCAAGCTTGGTAAGTCCTCCATATATTTCAGATTGATTGAAGATTATGCATGTCACCAGCTGATACTTCATTAATTCTAAAAACTAAACATTCCTGGTTGATGGTGCCTGTGTTCATGTGCAGTGGAATGTGTGAGATAGCCGAAGAAAGGCCTGGCAGAAAGTAAGTTTTAGAACAGACTTGAAAATGTCCTGCATTTGGAATGAACTCCATAGATCACAAATCCAACTACAGAGAATAGACATTCTACCGGCTAAAAGTGTTTGTGCATAACTTCTAATCAATATTTGGTAAACTTTAATTGCAACCTTGTGGAGAACCCTAAGGATCTAGGCTTAAAAGCAACAACCAGGAAGACCGAGCAGAGGTATCAGCTGTCACACACTGTGGGAGAGGCAAACTTCATATATTTAGTTTAGGCAAGTTTCTAAAATAAAGATCAGCAGCTGCAACAATTACCCTCCAGGATAAATCAGACTTCAGAGCATTTCAAATGTCAAGGATTGAGTAAAATATTATGAACCGTACAAATAAACAAGGAAGTCTTACCCATACTCACATAACAAAGAAGAAAAGAAAATCCATAAACCTGGTCTTTGCATTTTCTTATGTTCCTGATATTGCAGAGAAAGACTTCAAAGCAGCTTTTTTTCTTTCTTTTAAAAAATTTTTTTAGGCATCACTGCCCTCTGGTGGTGGGAGTAGGAGGCCCAGATTTTGCTCCTGTGAGCTGAAATTGAACCTCCATCCCAGAGGGCCTCAGTCCCGTGCACAACCACTATGCTACCGGGGCTCAGCCCTTCAAAGCAGCTTTTATAGGGATGTTAAAATAACGTAAGGTAGTTACATCTAAATCATTGACTAAAACTAGAATAACTGATTCAGTGAATAAGAAATCTCAATAAAATGATAGTAATTTTTTTAAATGGAAATCCTGGAATTAAAAAGTATAAAATGTAAATGAAAAGTGTAGGAGAGATTTTTGATGGTGGATGATAGGGACACCTAAAGAAGATAAATCAAGAAACAGTAGACAGACTGAATAACAGAGTGAACAACATTAGAAGAAAGATGGACAGAATCTCAGAGGCCTATGGGCCAAAGAACATCTGAGAATAAGAGGAAATAATGGATAAAAAAATCTAAATTTGATGAGCAACATAAGGACATTCAACATATACCAAGTAGGGCAAACACAAAAAAAATTATATAATTATCAAAGCATTAAAAGCAAAAATAAAGAGAAAATCTTGGCAGCAGCAAAAGCAACTCATATGTGCAAAGAAACAGTGTGATTGTAGGTTGACTTCTCATTAGGAACAATGGATTTTAGAAAACAATAGAACAGCATGTTATTCAAGTTATCAAAAGACAAAATCTCTATAATCAATAAAACTATTCTATTTATCTATAATCAATAGAACGATTCTTCAAAACTGAAAATGAACTGAAAATATTTCCAAATAAACAAATGCTGAGAGAATTTGTTTCTAGCAGACATAAATACTATTTAAATACTAAATGATATCCTTGAAGCAGAAAGAAATTAAAGCAGCTGGCAGCTTAAATTCAACTCTGAAACAGGCTTCAAATAACCTAGGCATATACATTAATAAACAAGAAAAAAGTTGAAGAAACTAAACCCAAAGTGAAAGGAAGGGGGAAATAATAAAGATTAAGTAAAAAATCAATGATATAGACAAGCACAGAAATTAAAAGTTGGTTCTTTGAATATATGAACAAAATTGAGAAAACATTCATTTAAAAAAATTCTGCTGTAAAAAATTATCACAAACTTAATATATTTAAAACGCCTATTTTCATAATACATTTCTGGAGACAAGGTGTTTAATATGTTAGCAGGACATATTCCTTTCTATAGGATCTGGAGGAGATTCAGCTGCTTTACCTTTTCCCATTCTGGAGGCCACCTATATTTCTCTGTTACTGGTATTTTCCCTCCATTTTCAAAATATTTGTCCTTCTGCTTCCCCATTCCACTTTAAAGACCCTTGTCACTTTCATTTGACCCATTTGGATAATGCATGATATTCTCCCTATTTTAAAGTTAGCTGACTTGCGTCCTATCCATCTGTTTTCTTAATTCTCCCTGGCCATGTTGTTGGTGATAGTGTTGGGCATTTCTAGTCTGTATATCTGAGGCAGTCATGTGCTTATGTTAATTTTATGGTTGAAATGTAGGGGTGGAGTCTAGCCTGTTAATCTGGAGATAGCCATTGAGTAGTCCATGAGGCCTCCATGTGGGCATGGCTTTCTCCTGAGACTTCTGGGAAATCTCACGATATTCCCCTCGGGAAAATGAGAGGTTATCTTCCCCAGTTGTTTGGAGTTAGTCTCAGAGACGATGAATCAGGGATAAGACTAGATGGTGGTGTCTGAGAAGCTGGAGGAGCCGGAGGAGAGGCCACGCGGCTTTGCCCTGGTGGAGTCAGACATCTGCAGCTGGAGCGGCATGCTTTTGATGGATTCTGAGCCCTGGAGGCGTGGGAGCTATGGGAAAGCCCCTGCCAAGGCCAGGATTCTGTGCCCACTGACCTGTGACTTCGTTTGTCAGAGGGAGACTTTATGGACTGGTTTCAGACATGTGGCTTAATATCGGACTTGTGACTTTGATCTGGACTGGGCTGGGATGCTTTCTCGGTGTCCCATTCTTTTTGTATATAAACCCTTTCCTTATATCCATATGCATGTCTTTGAAATTTGTTCCTCTAGTCTACCCGGACTAACACAATATCAAAGCTCTGGTTGTTAGGTGTCCTCTGGTCTGTTCTGACTCAAGGTAACCTATGCATGACAGAATGAAGCACCACTGGTTCCGCGTTGGCCTTACCATGGTTCTTATGTTTAAGTCCACTGTTTTAGTCACTGTGTCAGTCTATCTTATTGAGGGCCTTCATCTATTTCATTGCCTTTCCTTTTTGTCTTTGTTGTTACTTTTTCGAACATGATGTCCTTTTTCAGGGACTGTGCTTCCCTGATAATATGGTCAAAGTCCAAAATCCCTAAGGAGTTTCTGGCAGGACTTCTTCCAAGGCAGATTTTTGGTTCTTCTGACAGTCCATGGTATTTTCTATATACTTTCCCAGCACCATAATGCAAATGCATCAATTCTTCAGTCTTTATTCAACGTCCAACTTTTACACGAATAGAAGGCAATTGGAAATATCATGGCTTGGGTCAGGTGCACCTTAGTCCTCAAGGAACATCCTTGCTTTTTAACAGTTTAAAGAGGTCTTGTGCAGTCTCTTTACTCAAAGTAATATGTCTTTGATCTCTTCATTGCTGCTTCGATGAACATTGCTTGTGATGCAAGCTAGACAAAATCTTGTTAGCTTCAATCTTTTTTTTTATATCATGATGTAGTACCTATTGATTCAGACGCGAGGATTTGGAGTTTTGTCCTATTGAGTTGTGGTGCACAATGAAGGCTGCAATCCTTCCTTTTCATCAGAAAATTCTTCAAGTCCTTCTCACTCAGCAAGCAAGGTTGTCATCTGCAGATCACAAGTTGTTAGTAAGTCTTCCTCCAATCCTGAGGTCAAATTCTTCTTGTAATCCAGCTTCTCCATTGATTTGCTTAGCACATAGATCGAATAAGTATGGGGAGAGAATATAACCCTGACACACACCTTTCTTAATTTTAAACCATGTGGTGTTTTCTTGTTTCCATTCATACAACTGCCTCTTGATCCATGCACAGTTTCCACATGAGTACAATGAAATGTTCTGGAATTTCTTCTCTTGAGGCTATCATAAATCCTTCAAACTCTTAGCTACATTAATGAGGAAAATAAGGGGAAGATAAAATGACTTAAGTTATGAATGAAAAAGGTGAAATTACAGGCTAAATAGAAATAAAAATGATTATCAAAATACTATGAATAATTTTATGTCTACAAATGAAGCTATATAGATAAATTTGATTCCTAGCAAAGCATTTAAAAATCTGACACTCGAAGAAAGAAAAAATCTGATAAAAAGTAAAGAAATATCTGGCTATCAAAAGATATAGCATCTGGAATCTTAAAGACTTGAAAGTAAACAAGCAGTCATCTAGTTCAGAAGCAACAAAGCCCACAGTGAAGAAGCACATTATTCTGTATGACCATGAGGTGTCAAAGGGATCAGTTATAAGGCATCAAAGAACTAAAAATCATATCATTGCCTGCCTACCTTCCTGATATGATTGCTGAAGACCAATGTGTGCATAAGCAAATGTGGTAAAGAAAGCTGATGGTGCCCAGTTATCAAAAGATATTACACCTGCGGTCTTAAAGGCATGAAGGTAAACAAGAAGCTCTGACGCAACAAAGCCCACCTGCAAGAAACCCACTAGCATGTGTGACCACGAGGCGTTGAAGAGATTAGGTATCAGGGATCAAAGAACTAAAAATTATATCATTGTAAATGAGGGTGAATACATATTCGGGACCCAAAGCTCATCAGTAGGTGAAGCGACATCCTCTTACAGAATGGTCATGGGGAGAAGATGAACCAGTCAAGGTGCAGTGTAGCAGCAATGAAATATGCAACTTTCTTCAAGTTCTTGAATGCTTCCTCCCCACCCCCACTCACTATCATGATCCCAATTCTACCTTATAAATCCAGCTAGATCAGGGGATGTACACTGGTATAGATAGGAACCAGAAACATGGGAAATTCAGGATAGATGATCCCTTCAGGCCTGGTGGTGAGGGTGGTGATACTGGGAGGGTGGAGGAAATGTGGAATAGGAAGGGGGAACTAATTACAAGGACATCATTTTTTTTTTTTTGTGGGCATCACTGCCCTTGTGGTTGTATGAGGCCCAGCCTTGCTTCTGGAGAGCTAGTGCTGGATATGAACTGCCAACCCTGTGGGCCGCAGTCCCGTACACAACCACTAGCAAAGACATCATACAAAGAAAAACATTCAACAAAGAAAAGTAAAAAAAGCAATCCCTTCAAAACAATAACAAAATAAAATACAGAGAGATTTTAGTTGAAAAACACATATCTAACTTTAAATTCTATATCATTGATTAGAATAGTAATAGTATCCACAGAATTACCTCATGCCTCACCAGGATGATTTATGATATACTCCAATAAAGTGAGTGTTTCCAAATGAAAATGGCCACTTCAGGGGAGCAAGAAAAGCCAAATGAAAAATGGCTGTTGAGAGGAGGCTACCTCAGTGTATTGCCTTATAAACATATGTACATAGACCAATACCTCTATTTTTATGGATTAATGTATTAACATAATACATTAATATCTCTGTTAATATCCCTATCTATACCGTAGCTTCCTAGAGCTTACCTCTGTTTCCTTTCAACTCCACCTGTCCTGCCATCACTTTTCCCCTTCCACCTCTTAGTGCTTCCTCTCTGATAGCTTGGTGTTGCTCTAATACTCAAAGGATCTCTATCTTCTCCTAGATGTTGGTTTGAGTGCCCTAGTTGTTCCCCTGCACATGACACTGTCTGCTCACCACACTCTTCTCCCCAGTAGACCATTTGGGGTCATTATCTCCATTGCCTTTTTCCCAAGCTTCCCTTCCATGCCTGTCCCATATAAGTAGGCAAACTAGCAAACAAACAAACAAGCAAAAAAACACATATGGTTGAAAAAAGAAATGAGAGAAAAAGAAGAAAGAAGAAAAACCCTACAGAGGTCTAGGTCTGTTTGTTGGCCCCCATGTGTCCCTACCCTCTGGTCCTGGGGAAGATCTGGGGACTGCCCCTTCTGTCCCACAGTCTATTCTTGGGACTCCTCGGGGGGCTCTGTGCATTGGCTTTACTCCAGTTGCTGATCTGTTATGCTCCATTCCCACACTGTCTCCCCGCCACGAATCTCCATTATTGCCCCCTGTCACTATATGCTCCACTTAGGGGATAATATGTCTTGAGTTGTTGGCAGTCCCACGGTCTTCTCTGTGCAGGGGCCTCATCCTCCAGGCGTGGTGCCCCTTTCTCTTTTTTTCTTCTTGGTTTGCTTCCATGTAGACATGGTAAATTGGTTCCTTTCCACTACCTGAAGATCTTGTGTTATTCAATGTGGCACACACTTGCCAGGCAGGTGTCAGGCTGACTCTTGTTGGGACTGGCCCTGTAGTTCAGTCTTCATGGATTCCTTCACGTGATACACCCTCCTGATTGGGTGTGCCATGGTGGGGTCTTTATGGACTCTCTGATTCTGTGGAGACACAACCCATACACTTCTCCTGGGTGGATTAGTGCTCTGCTCCCCCATGCCATCATCTCAGTGTCTCCCACCCCCACGCCCTCTCCTCCTTCCCACTTTCCCCTTCTTTATGTTCGATTCACATGTACCTCTCTTGGTTTGATCTGACCTCCACCCAACTGCCTGTGCCTCCACCCATGTATTGTGAGCTAAATGTCTTTTCTTCTATTCCTACTGTGCTGATTTTTACCTCAGGGAACTCATGTTATACTTGTCCTTTTGAGATTGACTGACCTCGTGAGCTGCAGATGGGTTTTGGGTGTTGGCTCATACCTTCCCTCAGTACAGGAATCTTGTGTTCTAGCAAACTGGCATTCTATGATGCTCACCCTCCCCCACCCCACACACCATGATTGCTAAAGACAAAATGGATGCCTAAGCAGATATGGTGAAGACAAAGGATGGTGCCTGGCTATTAAAAGATATAGTGTCTGGGGTCTTAAAGGCTTGAAGTCATACAGCAGCCATCCAACAAAGCACATATGGAAGTGTTCTTGAACCTGGAAAACTGGCATCAGATGATTCACAACAAATAAAAACACGTTGGTGAGTATTGGGGAGGGGGCATTGGAGTGGAGACCCAAAGTGCATCTGTGGACAACGGAACATCACTTCACATAGAGATCACAGGGAGGGGATGAGTCAATCAGGATGCAGTAGAACACCGATGGATCACGCAATAGATGTCTGATCCCATGAGGCCTCCTCACCACCACCACCCCCCACTATCATGATCCCAGTATCGATTCCCACTCTGCACTAGACGGGAGCAAGTACATAGGTATAGGCAAGAATAAGACTCATGACACATGGCCCCAGGAACAGGAATGGGAATAGTGATACCAAAAGGGTAGGGGGGAGAGGAGCACACTTGGGAAGAGAAGAGGGATCCTGATCACAATGAATCGTGCATAACCACCCACCCCCACCTAAGGGGAAGAAAACAGAAGACAGAGAGGAAGGGAGACAGCATTTGGTGTGAGATATGACAATAATTAGCAATCTATAATCTATCAAGGGGCCACAGGGGTTGAGGTGGGGGGAGGAGGGAGGAAAAAAAAGAAGAGCTGATCCTATGGGATCAATGGAAAGTAAATGTCTAGAAAAGAATGATGGAATATATGTGCTGATATGTTGGATATAATTGATGTATGGATTGTAACAGGAATTGTAAGAGCCCTCAATAAAATGATGTAAAAAAATTATTACAAAACTGTAACTGTGGATCAGATTGGAAAACCAATGGAAGAAAATAAATATGCTATTAAATGAGATGTGAGAGAGAGAGAGAGAGAGAGAGAGAGAGAGAGAGAGAGAGAGAGACTACAGAATCAGAAGAGGAGTACCAGAACCAAAAAGGGAAAAAGAGAGTGCAAGCAGGGAGAGGGGCACGAGTGCTCGCTGAGCACAAGGAGAGATTTCACCCTCTCACCTGTCCTCATCTCTGATATTTATCCCATCTTACCCCCATGCTGGGGTATTTGAGAGGATTGGCTGATCTTAGTGGCTGAGTTCAGGTGCATTTGTGATGTAATGTTGCTGGTGTCTAGTGTGGGTGCCCAGGTTGATCTCCCCTTGCACCTATGTGACTTTAGTCTACTCATGCCCAGCTCTGGATTGTCCCTAAAGGTGTTTAATGTGTGTCTTGGGTCTGATTTCTTTCAAACTCCTTTATTGTGGCATGGTCAGTTATGCTTTTCTTTAGAGTAGGAGACAACCCCCTCCAGCCCTAATCTTCTTTTTTTTTTTGGGGGGGGGGGCATCACTGACCTTTGGTGGTTGTGGGAGCTACCTAGTCTTGGTCCTAGAGAGCCGCTGCTGGATTTGAACTGCCAAGCCCGTGGCCCGGAGTCCTGCACTCAACCACTGCGCCAGCGGGGCTCAGCTCAGCTCTAATCTTCTTATCTTTCAAATTCAGTCATTGGCCTATAGGAGAAAGATGAGACAATCTGCTCCTTTAAGTATTTACAGCTTTGGAAACCCAAAGGGACAGCGGTAGTCCTCCTTGTTAGTTTGTTATGTGTTGAAATCAACTCAGTGGCAGGGATGGACAAAAGCAAAACAAAGATATGAATAGAAAAGGAAATTACAGATCTGTTTTTCTTCAAAAACGTGAGGAAATATTCTTTTAGAAAATGACCACATTGACTTTAGCATTATAATGCAATCCAAAAAGTCAAATAGCATTTAAAAAGTTATACAAGTTTAATATACACAAATCTATTAATGTAATAAATCATATTCATAAAACACATAAACTGTGTTATAATCTCAAAAAATAAAGAGAAAGCATTTGAGATACAATGCTGTTTTATGATAAAAACACTAAGTAAAAAAATAATAGATGTAGACCAAAAACCTAGCACTAGCTCCATTCTTTTTTTGGGGGGGTGGGGGTGGTCATAGGCGCTACCAAGTGCTGCTCCTGAGAGCCACTGCTGGATTTGACCCCCAAGCCCGCGGGCTGCAGTCCTGCACTCTACCACTTACGCCACTGAGGCTCAGCCCACTAGCTCCATTCTTAATAATAAAAGAGTGAATACTTTCACCTTAAGATTGAAAATAAAGCAAAAATGTCACCTTTCAGCATGCTCTATCTATTCAAAATTATACGGAAGGTTCTAGTCAGTATAATAAGGCAAAAGTAAATGAATAAATAAAGACATGTATCTGGAAAGAAAAAAGTAAAACTGTTTAAATTAACAAATGATATGATTCCCAAAGTAGAAAATCTTAAAGAATCCACAAAGGAACCACTAGAACTATAAACAAATTAAGAAAGACTGCAAACGATAGTATTACCACAAAAGTCCATTGTATTACTGTATGTCCTAGTTATGAGCAATATTAAAATGAAAAATTTATCATCATCATTCACAAAATGCCAAAAAGAGTCAAATACTTAAGAATACGTTTTGCAGATGAGTGCAGTATTTTTCCAATAAAAGCTACAAAGCATTGTTGATATAAATGAAAGCAAATCTAAATAAACAAAAACACGTCCCACATTCATAAGTTCAAAGACAGTATAGTTAAGATGAAGTTACTTCAAATCGACCCAGAGATTTACAACAACCCCAATCAATACAACACTGGGATTTTGGGGAAAGAGCTAAGCACATGTAAGATGTGGTATTTACATGATCTGGTGTCAATTTGGGACTTGAGAGGATTAAGAGTGAAGAGGTGAAGTCTAGTCTGTCAATTGAATCATAGTCAATGAGTTCTCTGTGTGGGCATGGCCTTCTCCTGAGAATTCTGGAAACTATTGTATATTCTTTCTTGGAGACAGGAGACACCTTTCTCACTGCTCATTCCTTTGGAGATTCTTTACTAGCAAAACTTAAAACTCACTTCCTGTGAGACGTCCCTGAAGAGAGGTCACATGAACCTACCCTGATGCAGCCCTGGGAACTGGAGGAGTCACATGTAGGCCCTTGCTAGGGTTGAGATGCTACTACCCCTACTGAATTTCCACAAATTGACCTGTGATCTTCCTGTCTTTGTTGTCATGGCATGTGTTTTGGGATTCTGAAGAAAACTTTATAGATTGGTATTGGACATATGGGCTAATATACTTATGGATTTGGACTGGATTGAGTTGGGATGCTTTCTTAATGTACAATTGCCCTTTATGTAAAATTCTCTCTGATACATATATGAGTTTCTATGGATTTGTCTCTCTAGTCTACCCAGAATAACATACTAGAGAAAAATAGAAAATATGGGAAAATAGAGATTGAGAATAGTAAGCATAGTTTTGAAAAAGAAGAACCATGTTGGGTAACAGACTATCTGATTTCCAAACTTAATATAGAGTTTCAGTCATCAACACAGTGTGGCATTGGTATAAGGATAGGCATAGAGGTGAATGGAATGCAATCGAGGTTCCTTACAGTTTTGTTACTCACTTCCCCCAAAAGGGAAAGAATCACTTTTCCACAAAAGGAAAGAATGGAATTTCCAAGAAATGGTACTGGCACAATTGAATATTCATCTGAAAGAATAAAGGTGATCTTTGACCATTACTTTGCACCATTCAAAAGTGAATCAAAAACTTAAATGTCAGAGAGTAATCCAGATCACTTCTAGAATGTGCCTCTACCTCCCTGCTTGCTGACAGGGAGAGTTGGTGGAGCTTGGGCAGGTTTCCAACCATGATCTTGCCAGGATTCACACCACTTTGCACCTACAAGCCTTGTGCATCATTTCATGTGCCCGCATGAGTCTGAAGAGGGACTTATGGACAAGTATTAGGCTTATGAACTTGAGTTGTACTGGGTTGAGATCCTTTCTTGATATGTAATTACTCAAAAGCTCTTCCTTATACATATTTGAATGTTTCTGGATTTGTTTCTCTAATCAGCCCAGTCTAACACAAAATAGTCTCAACATTTTTAGTCATCAGGACAGTGCAAATTAAAATTCCAGTGGGAAACTCTATGTAACTACTACACTGGCCACAATCATGAAGACAGATGATATGAAATAGTGACCAGGATGTGGAAAACTGGACCCTCATCTATTGCTTGTGGAACTATAAAGTGGAATAACCACTGTGTCAAACATGTCTTCATTTTATGAAACATTAATGACAGTCTCACAATATGACCCATGAAAGCAGAGATTATCCAGTGGTATTACTCTTGCCTTCCAGGCAGGAGATCTAGGCTAAATTACTTGTCAATGTATCTTATGTGCAGCCACCACCCATCTGCTAGTGGAGGCAAGCATGCTGCTATACTGTTGAACAGGCTCAGCAGATCTCTAGATGAAGATGGACTAGGAAGAAAAGCCTCACAATCAGCTTCCTAAAACAAGCGAAGGATAATGCTGCCATTATATCTTCACAACAGTTTTTAGGTCTTCCGCTGATCATGCATGGGGATGACACAGAGTTATGATGGGACGGCAGCACATTTTTCGTGGATTGTCATGAGTTGGAGGCTGACTCTACAGCAGGTAACAAAAATAGCAATAACCATAAGAACCAGCACTTTCACTCTTTGAAATCTACCCAGGATACATGAAAGCAGAAAGATTTTATGAGACTATTCATTGAAATATTATGACAGCACCGAGTTAAGTTAAGCTGTCCAAATGTCTATCACCTGGCAAATAGGAATGAACAAAATAATGATTTCATATATATATATATATATATATCTGTAGATGGGTTATTATGTATCAATAAAAGGAATGGGCTGCTGGTACAGTTTACAATATGAAGGAACCTCAAAAGCATTGAGAAAAATAAAGCTAGCTGTCAAGGAGTATAGATGATTTTACTTTTAGTAAATGCCCAAGAATGGCAAATTAATAGACAGAAAGTAGATCAATGGTTATTGAAAGGAAGGAGAAGGAACATGAGTTAATGGCAAATGATCTTGCAGGAATTTGGGGGAGTGATGAGAATGTTCTAGAACTGGATTGGCATGATGATTGCATGAAATGATCCAACTGTATATTCACATTGGGTGAATTGTATAGTATGAAAATTATACCTCTTTAAAGCCATTTAAAATAAAAAGGAATTCCTGACAAATTTAGATAAAAGTACGGAAACTAAGATGATGATAAAAAAAATGTGTTCTCTGAGTTCAACTACATGGGGCATGGTTTTACTAGTGAAACACATTCAGATGTACAGCTATTCCTGCTATTGAGGTCTGAGAGAAATATTTTGATTGAATTAATTTTACTCATCTATTCATAGGTATTCATCATACAAACACAATGTTAAGTCCTGGTTAACAATCATGGTTTCCTTTGAAACTCTGGGTCTAATGGTTCTTTCTAAATGTTATTCATAGTATTTATAAAATATAACTAATCATTGCTTTATATTTAATTGTATACTTATTTTTAAAACTTGGTATTTTGAGGACTTTTGTGAAGCTGGTGACTAAGTAACACTGACCAGAGGACTTTGCAGAAATCATGCCAGGAGAGTTACTAAGAGTGAAATTCAATACTGTAATACTGTCGGATCGCAGAATAAGCATCATAAACATAAATAGGCACAGATCCACAAGATTTTGAGGGGCTGGGGCTTTTGGCTTACCACAGTGGAAGCCAACTAGTAAATGACTGTAGCTCTGCCACTGTCTGCCACTGTCTCCATGGATGCCAGAGCCGGGATCAATTGGAGCTGGCACAGGGACTTTGTCTTAACAGAGCCACAACTTGCCACCTGCATGGGACAGGGATTAAACCCAGATAGCCCCATGGTTAGGGATCGGGGCTCAGCTATATTGTTAATTTGGGTTCCCTCTCTTCTCTCTATATCTCCACAGTTTCAGCAGGCTTAATTCTTTGGTGTTTTTTCCTCTGTCTCTTCTCTTTTGGCTCACACAACATTGTGGACCTCCAGACACTCCCCTTAGCCTAGAGCAATTGCACCTGCTGCACTCAGCTGGGAGAGCCTCACCCCGTGCAGTGTGGCCCGAGGTTGGAGAAATACACCTACACTCCACCTGGGGATATTCCCCCCAACTTCTTACAGGGGAATTCTGAGAGTGTGTGAGAAATTAACTGAGGGAAGTTCTTCCTGCCTACCTTAGTACCTCACATGGCCTAAGGCAGTTCAGCCAACACTAGCCAAAATTCCATTCTGCTTCGGGGACCACTGCCCAAGCTCCGCAGCAATCTACTTAATCAGGGCAAGTCTGCTCACTATTCATGGTGCTCTACACAAAAGCTGGCAACCCAATAGCTTTCTGTGGCATTCCTCTTGCGGCAGACACCCCCACACACCACTGCAGTGCCCCAAGCTGCCGTAGGTTACACCATCATAGCTTCTAGTGAGATCACGCAATATAGCACCATCCTTGTGGGTCCACAACAATCCAAGCAGTGATTGCTGAGGGGACCACCCAACTTACCCTTCAAATAATGGAATACTAGTTTACTATGGAAAGAGTCAAGCTAGAGGAAGACAAAATGGTAGGCTAATACCAAAGTGAAATTAGTCACAGGAAATTCAAAGATACCTAGGAGTTTCCCAGAGACAGACTGCTTTTTGACTTTCTGGAAAATGACACCTGGTTCCTATAAAACAACGCAATGCAAATAGCAATCAGCTCCAACAACTTCAACGAGAAACCAGGAGAAATAAAACACAATGGCAGAAAATATCCTGAACCTAACAACACACATAGAAGCAGAAATTGCTATTCCACAGAAAGGAATTTACAGAATGCTGCTTGGAGTCATAAAAGATATGAGAAAACAATATGGAAAAAGGATAAAATGATAGAGGAGATAAATTCCATATACCAAAGAGAAATACAAGAGCTTAGGGACAAGATAACAGAAACCAACAACAGAATCACGGACTTCACAAACTGACTGGAGGAAGTAGAAGACCGCACTGTGAACCTAGAGGATAGCCAAGCAGAGTTTAACAAACATGAACAAAAATCTAATAAGATTATTATAGAAACTGAAGAAAATAAAATATAAGAGCTATGTCTGATGCTATGCAGAACAACAACATCAGAATCACTGGATTACCAGAGGATGATACAGCAAAGAAGTCATTCTACTGTCCAATAGAATACAAAAGTATACAAAACAAATAATTCACCATGACCAAGTGGGGTTCATACTTGGAATGCAAGCATGGTTCATCATGAAAAGACCACTAGTATCATTTGCCACATTGACAGGGAAAAACTATAAGAACCACATGATAATATTGATAGACATGTGTGGCAGTCATGTGCTTATGTTAATTTCATGATTGAGAGGTAGGGGTAGAGTCTAGCTTGTTAATCTGGACATAGCCATTGAATAGCCAATGAGGCCTCCGTGTGGGCATGGCTTTCTCCTGAGACTTCTGGGAAATCTTGCAATATTCCCCACGTGGAGATGAGAAGCTATCTCCCCAGTTGTTGGGAGCTAGTCTCAGAGACGATGAATTATGGACAAGACAAGATGGCAGCGTCCAAGTAGCTGAAGGAGCCGGAGGAGAAGCCACACAGCCTTACCCTGATGGAACCAGACTTCTGAAGCTGGTGATGCCATATGGAGAGCCCTGTCAGCACTGAGTTGCTTCTACCACCAATGGATGCTGTTGATGGACCCTGACCCCTGTAAGCGAGGAGCCATGGGGAGACCCCTGCCACCCACTGGCCTGTGACTTTGTGAGTCAGAAGGAAATGTTATAGACTGGTATCGGGCATGTCGGCTAATATCGGACCTAGACTTTGAACTGGACTGGGTTGGAATGCTTTCCTAATATCCTATTCCTCTTGTATATAAACCATACCCTTATAGCCATATGAGTGTCTATGAATTTATTTCTCTAGTTTATCTGGACTAACACAACATGGAAAAAGCATTCGACAACACCCCACACCAATTTCTGTTTAAGACACTTGAGAAGAAAGGAATGGAAGGAAAATTTCTCAAGACAATAAAGGTATATATGAAAAACTAACAGCCAATATAATAATCAATGGAGAAGTGATGAACAGAATCTCACTGAAAAAAGAGAACAGCCAAGGGTGACCCTTGTCCCTACGTTTATTTAATACTGTACTGGAGGTTTTAGCTAAAAGCATAAGGCAAAGAAAAGATATCACAGGTATTTGCCTGGGGAAGGAAGATGTGATACTATCATTATTTGCAGATGATATGATTTTATGTATGGGAAAACCCAAAAGATCCAGAAAGGGAACACTGGAAGCAATAGAGGAATATGGCAGAGAGTGGCAGAATACAAGATCACAAACAGAAGTTCTACCAGACTGCTATACACACAGAAAAGACCACAGAAGAGATAAAAAAAAAAAAACGTGGTGCCCTTCACAGTAGTGAAGTACAAATTAAAATATCTAGGGTTTTACCTGATTGAAAGGACAAAAGAGCTATATGAGGAAAATTACAGAATACTATTAGAAGAAACCAAGAGAAACCTCAACAAATGGAAGAATATCCCATGCTCATGGATTAGAAGACTCCATATAGTAAAGGTATTAGTTCTACCCAAGGCCCTGCATAAATTAAATGCAGTTCTGATACATTGCCCTCATCTTTCTTGAAAGAAATGGATGGAATGGTTACCAACTTCATATGGCGAGGGAAGAAGTCTAGAATTAGAAGAGAACTCCTCAAGAAGAAGGGCACAGTGGGAGGGCTTGCTTTACCTGACTTTAGCACATATTATGGAGCCACAATGGTTGAAACTGCATGGTGCTGTCACGATGATAGCTATTCAGGCCGTGGGAAAGAACTGAAAACCCAGAAATGAAAACATCAGCATATAGATAACCCTTATCTCTGATAAGGGCCCCAAAAGTATCAAATGGGAAGCAGCTACCCTCTTCAACAAGTATTGCTGGAAAAAAATGGATATTTACCTGTAGAAAATGAAGAGAGACCTTTATGTCACTCCATGCACAAGAATAAACTCAAGGTTGAGCCCCGGTGGTGTGGAGTGGATAAGGAAGCACAGGAAGCCAGTTCCAGAAGGAAAAACTGATTGGCAAGAGTTGCAAACTGTCTAAGGATCAGTGTATCACATGTCTGGTGGCTGCACATCATGTTCTTTCTGGAGGCTGATGGACTGTGCTGTGCTCTAGGCGGTTCAAATCCAGCAACAGCTCTCCAGGAGCAAGACTGGGTAGCTCCCATGACCACCAGAGAGCAGTGATGCCCAACAAACAAACAAACAAACAAACAAACAAACAAAAAGAATAAACTCAAGGTGAATCACAGGCCTCAAAGTAAAACTCCAAATTAGTAGGGTCATCAATGAGGGAATTGCGACCAACCTGAGAACTTTAGCACAGGGTTTACATAGACTATCAGAAATATGCAGGGACACAAACAAGGATGTGTCACAAATTGACAAGTGGAATAAAGCACTTCTGCACATTGAAAGAATTCACCAGGAGAGTAATAAGAGAGCCCCCACACTGGGAAACATCCTTAGCAATGACACATCAGACAAAGACCTTCTTACTAAAATCTATAATACCCTGATAGCTTCGAAGAACAAAACTAACTGCCCACTGAGGAGGTGGGCAAAGAATCTGAAGAGAAGTTCCACAAAGGCAAACATCTGAATGGCCAGTAAACGCATGATAAAATATTCATGATCACTTGCCATAAGAGAAATATAAATTGAAACAATGAGATACCACCTAATACCCTCAAGGGTAGACCAATTAAAAAAATCAGAAAGCAGCAAGTGTTGGAGGGACTGTGAGGAGACAGGAACGCTCATCCAGTACTGGTGGGTCTGTAGGCACATACAGTCACTACGGAAATTGATTTGGCGATAACTAAAACAGATGGAAATTGAGCACCATATGATCCAGCAATCCCCCTATTGGGCATACACCCAGAAGAGGCAAGAAACAAGCCATGGCCAGACATCTATGCCCCAGTGCTCATCGCAGCATAGTTCACAATTGCAGGGAGTTGGAAACAACCCAAATTTCCATCAATTGATGAATGGATTAAAAGTTGTGATATATACATAAAATGGAGTACTATACATCACTGAAAAATAGTGATGAATGCATGAAGCACATCACTGCATGGGTAGAACTGGAGGAAAATTTGCTAGGTGAAGTAAGTCAAGTGCAAAAGGACATGTAAAATCTGAGTCTGTTGAAGTAAGCTTAAGAAATACAAAAGGGGCAAGGAGGAAAAGCTACTGTATACAGAAACTCCTGGGGGAAGACCCAGATACTACAGCAGGGGCCCGCACAAAACCTGGGCTACATATGGTAGTAAATGAGGCAGGGTGGTGGTAGTGGTAGTGGTGTGGTGTAGAGGGTGAATGGGGTATTAACCAACCCAAAGGGGGCGTACTATTTATATCTTTGCAGGGAAAGAGGGACCAAACTTAAACCTAGGGTTCTAGGATGTGAATACAGAGTAACGGCATGGAGCAGGGAGTCAGTTGAGGGGTCTGAGGGCTCAACCTCAATCCCAGCTACATGGATAGCCAATTTTCCCCTCAGAGAAGTTTGCTTTTGAGGACAGTCCTGAAGCTGCAGCTCGGGGAGAGGGGCATATCTGACCAGAGCACAGGAGAGCAAATGAAGGGGGAGGAAGAGAGAGTGGAGTGCATTCTGGTCCACCGATCCTTGAGGATGATACCCCCACTCAGAACAGCCAATGCACAGAGAGGACCACATGGTGGGGCCACGATGAAACATGGCATCTTTCGCTAACTCAAGACCCTATGGGGACAACAAATGAGAAGTAGGATCATGATTATACCTTTTCTGACCCCACCACACCAAGGCAAAACACTAAGTGTTTGCAGCAGAGCAGCAGCAGGGGGAACAGAGCATGGAGGTTCCTGAAGAAGTGCAAAGGATATACTTTGGGGCCAGGGTGTGGCACCCCATCAGACTCAACTGGGGTATATTCCTGGAAGTCAGCAAACAGACCTTGAATTATTTACAGGTTTTTATTTTGTTATTTTTATTTCTTAAACTAAAAATACTTATATATATTTTTTCTGGACACTGGGATTTTTTGTTTTTGTTGTTGTCATTTTCTTTTCTCTGATCACTTCATCTTATGATGTCTTATTTTTTTGGTACATATTATTATCTCTGCAAGTCTATCTAGATAAGATAGGCTCGATGAGCAGTCTGTAGGAGAAAACAATGGGACTGATTTTTCTGGGGGTGACATGGGAGATGGGGAGGTGAGGGAAAGGAAGTGGTGCTGACCAACCCAAGGATAAGGGAACAACAAGTGACCCCAAATCAGTGACAAGGTGGGTGTGAGAGGCCTAGTAGGGATTGATCAAGAGTAATGTAGCAGAGAGAAATTATTGATACCCAAATGAAGGCTGAGCATGGTAGTGGGACAAGAGGGAAGTAAAAGGAAACAGAGGAAAGAAATGGGAGTTAAAGGGCATTTATAGAGGTCTAAATACAGGCATGTACATAGGTAAATATATTTTTATGTAATGATGGGGAAATAGATCTATGTGCATATACTTATAGGCTTAGTATTAAGACGGAAGGTAGGCATTGGACCACTACTCAACTACTTCCTCAATGCAAGAACAGTTTGTTTTATTTTATGGGCATTACATGCTGCTCACCTTCCTGATACAATCGCTGAGGACAAATGTGTACACGAACAGAAGTGGTGAAGAAAGCTGATGGTGCGAGCTATCAAAAGATATAGCATCTGGGGTCTTAAAGCCTTGAAAGTAAACAAGCAGCCATCTAGCTCAGAAGCAACAAAGCCCACACAAAAGAAGCACATTATTCTGTATGACCATGAGGTGTCAAAGGGTTCAGAATTAGGCATCAAAAAACTAAAAAGCATATCATTGTCTGCCCACCTTACTGATATGATCGCTGAAGACAAATGTATGCATAAGCAAATGTGGTGAAGAAAACTGATGGTGCCCAGCTATCAAAAGATATAGTGTCTGGGGTCTTACAGCCTTGAAGGTAAATAAGCGGCCATCTCAGTAGGAACAAAACCCACATGAAAGAAGTCTGTATGACTATGAGGTGTCAAAGTGATCAGGTATCAGGCATCAAAGAACTAAAAATTGTAACATTATAAATGAGGGTGAGTACAGAATGAGGACCAAAAGTCCATTGGGAGGTGAAGCAACATCCCCTTATAGAACAGTTGTGGGGAGAAGATGAGTCAGTCAAGATACAGTGTAGCAACAATGAAATCATAAAGACATGATTCTAGATGTCTAGACTAGACAACTTTCTCTAGTTCTTGAATGCTTTCTTGTCCCCAACCCCACCCCGACTTTTATGATCCTAATTCTACCTTACAAATCTGGCTAGACCAGGATATGTCAGCTAGGAACGGGAAACATGGGGAATCCGGGACAGATGATCCCTTCATGACTAGTTTTGGGAATGGCAATACAGGGAGGGTGGAATGAAGGTGGAGTTGGAAGAGGGAATCAATTTAGAAGTATCTCCATATAACCTTCTCCCTGGGTACAGACAACAGGGAAGTAGGTGAAGGAGACATCAGACAGTGTATGATATGGCAAACTAATCATAAATTATCAAGGGTTCATGAGGAAAGGGGAGTAGGGAGGGAGGGGAAATAGGAGGAGCTGATGCCAATGGCTTAAGTAGAAAGAAAATACTTTGAGAATGATGATGGCAACAAATGTACAAATGTGCTTTGCATGCAATGTATGTATGTATTTATTGTAATAAGTGTTGAATGAGTCCCCAATGAAATGATTTTTAAAAACCTTGATATTTTATCACAAGCATATAATATCACCAACAACTCTACATAAACTTTAATTTTTCCCTGAAAACTTCACTTTAACATGTCTTTATGATGAACATTCAGATTGTTCAATTTATTGCACTTATCTATTGCACTTATATAGTGCTTTGAAGAATTTCTTGGCAAATGGATCTTTACTTCCCTTTCTTTTTTAACTAGATTCTAACTAGAATCTTTGAAAAGATGTTACTAGGAAAAAGGTACAAATATGGAGGTCTTGATTTTATTGCCAAATTGTTTTACGGAAAGGTGGCATTGGTTTGTAATTCCACTAGCAAAGTTGGAGGGTTTATTCTCTTTTAAGGCACGAGCTAGTGTGGAATATGGATCAAACTCTACAACAAGTGGCCATACCCTCAGCAGAAGGAAGTAAGCTTTGATCTTAAGCATTTTCAGTCATCTCTAGAAGAAAGCTTGGATTATAGATTCTTCAACAATGCTGAGTTAAGCCTTGGAAGAGTCCTGTCTTCCCTTAGATGAAAAGTAGTTTGACCAGCAATCCTCAGGCTTCATAATGAAATTTAGAATGGGAGAAATAATATTGTCTGTCCCATTGAAGGAGAGAAGACAGTATCACTCATGTTAACAGCATGAGTAATGTGAAAAGAATAATGGGCAGCTAGGGAAACAAACCATAGAAAAGCCAATTAATTGAAAAGTGAGATGTGAGTATGGAAAACTCAGACTCAGAACTCCATCTAAAAGAACCCTAAAACAAATGATAGCAGTGGCTTCCTCATTAAATACTTTCCTTTTGAGAGTAAATTAGTAGGACTGTAAATGCAGTAATACAAGAGCTCAAAAATGAGATGATAAAAGAAGAGAATGATTTGTAAAGGGAGATTGAAGACCTAAGGAAATGAATTGAAACCACAACATTAAGTAGAAATAACAAAGGGTAGAAGAGATATAGCTAAAAATTGAATTAATGGCATGAAGGGCAAGATGGAAATAATCACAATGAATGCAGAAGACAAAGGAACAAAAGAGATGAAAGTGAAAGAAGAGGAGGATGGGCAGAAATGATTCAAAATAAGGTAATTTAAATTTAAGGTAATTTAGAGAAGTCAACAACAGCCAACAACAAAAACAGAAGAATGAATCAGAGAGGAGGTTGGGAGAGGTACACCATATACCAGGAAAAGCAGATAGAGAATGACAAACAGCAAGGTTTATTTTAGGCTTCTTTATTGAACTTTAAGAGTAAAGAAACAGCTTCTCAGGCTTTGAGGCACAAGGTCTTGCTGAACACTGGGAAGGATCAGGTTGGCCTGAGGTGCACCATGGTGACATTGTGTATTGGGAGATAATGGAAAAGTTCTGAATTTAAGAAACTGAGACCAGGGAAAGCAATGTGCAGCTAAATTTTGGTCTTGTATGAAGGCAACAGACAACCAGCCTTAGATATGAAATAATGCAGGGAGTGGGATGCCCACCATACCTTCTTCTATAAAGCCACAGCTCTTTGTTGTAAGATGACGTTTGGGGAAGTTGTAAGAAAGAACTGATGGTGAGCAGTGGATTCCTTGAAATAAAGAATCATTTTTCTCTCCAGGCAAATTCCCTTTACAGACTAGAATACTACTATTATAAACTCTGGCAGAGTCAAGGCAACCTGAGTAGCACACTTAGAGAAGCGGGGGAGGGAAGGTGGGAGGAAGTGTGAAAGTATTATCACCTCTCAGCTTGTAACAGTGAACTAGTCAATACTATTTAAAATTCTAGCTAAAAAATATGACTTCAACCTCATAATGGCTTTCATAATACCCTTTTTCTTTAACCTTAGAGTAATTTATAAGATGTTAATATCTCTTGGGTTGAAAAATATTTCTTTGAAGTACCTTAAATCTTTCAAATTCTCTTCAGTTTTTTCTCTTTTGTTAAACTGAAGAAAAATTTTAAGTTATAAATAACATGCATAGGACTATTTCTTTTTAGGAACCTTTATCTCCCCCCTCTCCCCAGATATCTATCTATCTATCTATCTATCTATCTATCTATCTATCTATCTATCTATCTATATCTATCTATCTATCTATCTATAATTTTCTCTCTCTCTCTCTCTCTCTTTTTTTTTTCCTAACATCTGTATAATGACCACAGCTTCTCGGTGGTGGGAATGGCTAACACACTGACTACTGATGGACAGTTTAGAGGTTTGAGTCCACTCAGTGGATACTCCTGGGAAGAACATCTTGGTGATCTCCTTCCAAAGGTCTACTCTGACACATGGAGGTTGTCATCAGCAGAAATGACTTCAAAAAGAACATTTGAGGGAAATGCTAAAATAACAATGGAATAGTAACACTGGTCAATTCTTGGTGGGCTTGATGTGTATCCTTTTTTATTTTCTCTTGCATTAAAAATAATTGTGAATCTTTATATAACATTTATCATTGTTCTACAGTGTTATATATACTGTCTTCAGAAAATCTGAGACATAAAGGAAAAACACCCATCATCAGATATATCTATGGAAGTAGGCAGTTCTATTCATAGTTTCCAATAAATAATGATTCTGGGCATTGATGCACTTGTGTATCCCGCTACCGCAGTGACTATGGGCTTGGCCATGTGCCTAGCTGTGACTAATGGGAGATCATGCAATGTAACATCAGCACAGACTTTATAAGTGTGTGCATATTAGAGGCAATCTTTCTTAGAGCCTTTAACTACTATGTAATGAAGTCTAGTTGTTTTAATGGAGAAAGGAGAGAGAGAGAGAGAGAGAGAGAGAGAGAGAGAGAGAGAGAGAGAGAGAGAGAGACTTGCTCAGGTATTTCAGTCATTCCACCAGAATGTCCAGAGAGAAGAGTGAAGCACTTTTGGATTCCTTCCCCTAGCAATCACCTCCAAGTGATGGTAGCTGTATAGGGGACCCAAGGAGAGACCACCAGAAGAATTATTAGGCTTGAGAAATGTGAGGTAGTTGTTGTTCTAAGCCACTAAGTTTGGGGTAGACTTTTACTTAGCAATAGATAATGTATAGAAATAAAATTGCCATTTTGATACTAGGCATCTGTCATCTTTTTGTATAATTTAAGACCTCAAATTAAACTGGAATCATACTATATTTATAATTTTATATCATGTGTTACACATTAACATAAATAGCTCCTTACATTACTGAAAGTTTTCCTTAAACCTCATTTTAGGGGATAAGTAAGTTTTTGACTACTAGGAATTATTGCAGACTTAGATTGTATATAGTATGAGATTTTAGTATTACAAAAAACACTATGAAAAATGTTCTTCAATATTGTTCCAAAACTGTGTAGTTAAGCACATCCTGAATTCCAGAATCCTAGGGTTTCCAGCTGCTTTCAGGATGGTTCATTCACATTGCTGTTGGCGTTAGTGGTTTTTGCTGGATTCCAACAGGAGTCTTCAGTCTCTCACCACATGGACCTCACCATAGAGCTGCTGGTGGTTTTTCACAGCATGATATCTAGTTACCTTTCCCCCAAACAAGCAACCTAAGAGAAAAAGCAATCCTGGAGTCACATATTTTTAGTGCCCTATCCTTGGAAGTTACAAAGGCTCTCTTCTGCCGTATTCCATTGGTCATAAGCACTGACCTGATACCATGTGAAAGAGGACTATTCAAGCAATCCTGGTGTAGCAGGGAGTCCCTCCAGAGCCTTGTTGGAGGCTGGTAGTCATAGACACCATTCTTTTCATAAACAATTATATTTTATTAAATTTTGGTGAAAATATATAGAGGACAATCAATTTGCATCTAACCAGTTCAAAACAATCAACGTAAATTTGTTTACATCTTGAAAACATCGTCATTATTTCTGCTCTTTGTTCTTTCATTTCCATTGACTTGAACCCCTTGTCCCTAACATTATTGTCTATGCTTCAGGATAACTCTTGCCCATATAATTTTAAAGCTTAAGACTCAAAGTCAGGAAAGATTGGGTGTGCATAATGTTGTACATGTGGTTCCTATGAACCAGAACATCAGCACCTAACAACACCATCTGTCATTGGTTGAAAGCTTTTCTCAGGAGGCACTAATTCTTTGGCACTTCTGACCTACCTTAAATACAGGTAGGCAGAGTAGTGTTGCCAGTTGAAAGAGGTCCTTGGGCAAAGAATTGAAGGTGCTGGCAGTTGGAAGTTGGAAGTGGGGTCAATAGGTAAGTGCCAAGGAGATATGGAGAGATACTGGTAGGCTTTTCTATGGTGCCATTAGAATTTGTGGAAGGCCTCACTTTCCAAGAGAAGCCATCCACAGGCACCCGTGTCCCCTTACCAATGGGCTGAGCGACCCTCTTCTTTGCTCCCCTCACACAATCCTTCACTGTATTGCATCTGTCTCCAGTCATCCCACTAGCCTCTGAGCTCTTTGAGGTACAGATAAGGTTTTCCATTTCAGTGTCCCTGTGGTGCCTATAAAACAAAAACCTGGACCAGAGTCTGGTACATAGTAGGTGCACAATAAATCTTGAATGATAATGCCCTGTGCATGCCCATGTTGAAAAACTTTACCCCAAATTATTACCATTTCTACTTTTGCTAGTCTGTTTTGCAGGAATAGTTTCCTACAGAGGGGTCTTCCAGGTGCAGGGAAGTCTGACGTGTTTAGGATATACCTGCTGGCATATGCTTCCCCATCTGATTAACTGCTGAACCCCCCTCTGGATTGGAAGTGAAGCTGGGGAAGCAGGAAGAGTGACTGCCAGGCCTGGTGATGCCTCACAAGGGGGAAGCTGAATGAGAAGGAGAGGCAAGACTTCTGCAGAGACTGTGGGCAACCCCAGAGATCCTGTTTCTCCCCATTTTTGGTAGTCATGATTTGCTCATTGTTCCAGCCACTTAGCACTCCGGGAAGGATTCCTTGTATCTGGGTGGAGAGCAGCAGCAGTGATTTGGCTATTATTATGGATAATAATTGTGTTTGCTGTCTGCGCTGCCCGGGCTTATTCTGGAGCTTTGTCATCACGGCTATAATTCTAAATATTTTAATTAATGATACTTTTGCTGCGCTCGTGCCTTGAGGCTCCTTAAGCAAAATGAGCAATTAAAAAAGAAAAAAAAACCCACAAAAAGCAAATGAATGAAAAGAAAAGAAAGGGCATTTAAGAGATCATTCTGTTTCTATGATGTTTCAGGCTTGAAAAATGTATTCAACTGCCTGCTGCCGGCAAAAGAAAATTCTCTTTGCTCCAGCCTGTTATCTTTTGCTCCCACGGTCGTCTGTCTCCTGTAGCTGGAGTGACATGGAATATAATACAGAAAGTATCATCAAGAAGGACAGGGGAGGAGGAGAGAGGCAAACTCCAAGGCCCAACAGGAGAACCACGCTTTTGAAAGTATTTTATTATCTTTGATCATCACCATCCATCATTATCATCGTCAATTATTTTTCGTGTTTTCCCAATATCCTGGGTAACATTGTGAAAAAAAAAAAACAGAACTAAACCCAAACAACTGGCCTGTGCTTCCGAGTCCTTTCGATGTAGCAAGTGGGAATGGTTCTGCCTCAACAGCCGCAGGCCCTGGTAGTTCTGTGAAAATGAAGGCGGACGGCACAAGCTAGAAAATGGTGCTACAGCACCAGGTCACAGTGCCCTGTGTGTCTCAGAGTAGAATTGTGGTGTGAAAGGTTTTCAAGGCTAAGGCCTCTCAGAGGTGGATCTACAAGGTTTTCTTTCAAGAAGCCTTTGGGGGCAGTTCGGACTGTCTACCTTTTGCTTACCAATCAAATGCTTACCTGTTTGCACCACCCTCAAGTCCAAGATGCCAGTAACCCTTACCCCCACAAGCATACAAACAAATAGATAAAACCCCACTTTTTTCATGTTGATTCTACTGCATAGTGAGACTGTAGGACAGAGAGGAAGTACTCATAGGGTTTCTGAGGCAGCCTCATTTCTTTCCTTCAGAGTGGCTTGTGAGTTTTGAATGACTGACCATGTGTTTAGCAGGAGAGGAGTCAGTCAGGGTGACGTAGAGCACGCATGAAACATACAACTTTCCTCTAGCTCTTTAATGTTTTCCCTAGCTCATTATCATGACGCCAATTCTACCTTACAAAACTGGCTAGACCAGAGCATGTACACGGGTACAGATCAGGCGTGTTAGTCCGAGTAGACTAGAGAAACAGATATATAGACTCGCATATGGATATAAGGGTATGGTTTATATACAAGAGGAATAGGACATAAAGAAAACATCCCAACCCAGTCCAGCTCTAAGTCATAAGTCCGATTTTAGCCCATATGCTCAATACCAGTCTATAATGTCTCCTTCCAACTCACGAAGTCACAGGCCAGTGGGTGCAGAATCCCAGCGCTGGCAGGGGTCTCCCCATGGCTCCTCGCTTCCAGGGCTCAGGGTCCATCAACAGCATTGGGTAGTGGTAGAGGCAACTCAGCGCCAGCTAGGCTCTCCAAGTGACTTCTCCAGCTTCAGAGGTCTGCTTCCATCAGGGTAAGGCTGTGTGACTTCTCCTCAGGCTGTTCAGACACTGCTATTTTGTCTTGTCCATGACTAACCCCCAACAACTGGGAAGATAGCTTCTCATCTTCACGAGGTAAATATTATGAGATTTCCCAGATGTCTCAGGAGAAAGCCATGCCCACACGGAGGCCTCATTGACTACTCAATGGCTCTTTCCAGATTAACAGGCTAGACTCATCTCAATCATGAAATTAACATAAACATGTGACTGCCACATCAGGGCTGGAAGCACAGGGAATCCAGGACATATAAACCCCTCAGGACCAATGATGACAGTACCAATACCAAGATGGTAGGGGGAAAATGGTGGTGGTGGGGGAACCAATAGCAATGAGTTCTATAGAAAACCCCTTCCTAGGGAGATGGGCAACAGAAAAGTGGGTGAAGGGAGACATCAGTCAGTATACCGCATCCAAAAAATTATGAATTATCTAGGGTTCATGAGGAAGTGAGGGAAAAATGAGGAGGTGATACTAAGGGTTTAAGTTGAAAGAAAGTGTTTCGAAAATGATAA
>PVJH01006984.1:0-96658 GCA_004026705.1 Nesogale talazaci
TCCTTATGCATGTGTGATTTCTATGTTACACAGTAGAGGACATTGATCTGAAATTCATTGATATATTGGCCATTTGCTTATGAATAGCTATAATACAAAGACATTAGAACTCTAATGGAGATGTACCTGTCACTGCTATATTCCAATTTGAGATCAACAATACTAAAAAATGCAACGGAAAAACAAAAAAGCATGTGGATTGTGATGTGAGTCCCTAGTCTCAGTATAACCAGTGGAAGTAGGAATTAGCCTTATGGTATGACCTGGAGTGGGTAGATGATAGGAGAAGAGAAGCAGGGAAAATGCATATTTTGATTATAACATAATATGCATCTCAATATTAAAATGTCTGAAATAACTCTCCAAGTCTAGGTGCCAATCTCCTCCATACAGCTGTCTTATGGTGCTAACAGCATTTTGTAAAAAAGAAACGTGTAAGGCAACTACCAGTGTGAGACAAAAGAGGGCAGATCTAAATAGAAATGAGAACCAGACTGGACAGCTAGATGCTACTGAAATGCCCAAACTCAGAGCATTTAAGCATCTAGAGACTAATTGGATCCTTTAGTAGTCCTAGAAGAATTTTTTTTATTTTTTACTTATATCTGTTTCAGATTCCTTGTCGCTATGGAAATAATAATAGAAGTTATTGGGCTGAGCCCCAGTGACGTAGTGGTTGTGCGTGGGACTGCGGCCCACTGGGTTGGAGGTTCAAATCCAGCAGCAGCTCTCCAGGAGCAAGGCTGGGCCTCCTACTCCCACCCTCAGAGGGCAGTGATGTCCCCCAAAAAATAATAGAAGTTATTTTAGAGAGTTATTGTGCATATTTAATGAGATACCATTCATATATGCACTTCATTATTATTGGCCAACGAATTGGATTCAACATAGTCAAATCCTACCCTCTCCACAGATTCATCTATTAGAGTTCATCTACCACTTTGGCATACCATGAGGGATAGGGTGTGGCTGTGATGCTGGAAACAATGTGACTGGTATTTCAAATACCAACAGGGTCCCCCAAAGTGAACAGGTTTCAGCAGAGGTCCCAATCAATGAGGAAAGGATTGGCTCGCCACTGCTGAGCAGTTAGCTGCTGAAAACCTAATGAGTTGCAGAGGAAAATTGGAAGATACTGAAAGTCTCCTGAAAAGCAGCAGATCTTGTCAGATATGCTAGCATAAAATGAGATCCTTAGGACAGAAGGCACAAATTATGATTGAGGAAGAACTGCCTTCTCCAACTTATGGGCCGTGTTTTGTTCTGGTGTGCATAGTTGGTTATGCACCTATAATGATGGGCAGTGCTTTGTTCTCTTGTACATAGTAGGTTCTGCCAGTATGGCTGAAACCAACTCAGTCATGCATAACCACAACACAAGAGTGCATTGCTGCAGCTGCCATGCCAATTCACAGCAGAGTGAATTTCCCTCATTTACTGCTGATCCTCTACATTCTCACACGACAGTATTCTGTAGCCACTGGTCTTTCCTGAAAACATGTCCAAAGTAAACCAGATGCCATCTGATCATCTCCATTTCTAAAGATCCTTCTAAAGGATGTTCTTCTAGCATTCTGCTGAATATTCACTGCTTATTGACATATAGGTAGAAATAGTATGGAATGTTTAGAGTACTATCATTAGTGATATAATAATTGCTATTATTGTTATATTGGCGATTATCTGGAAAGATTCATAGCTTCCCATTGTCTTAGGCTGGGTTGGCTAGAAAAGCAAATCCAGTGACACTCATATGTGTGTAAGAAAGAGTTTTATATCAAAAAGTAATTGAATATAGCAAAAACATCTCTGCCGAGTCCAACTCAAATCCTATACTAGACCATAAGTCTTTCTTCAGAAGCATGCAGCCACACGCAATTATGTAGAATGCAGGAAGATGACAGGCCAGTGGGAACAAATTCTTGGGGAACCAATGACAGAGGATGTATCTCTAGGACTCTGGCATCAATCCGGGTACACCAGCAAGAAGGTGAAGGGAGAGAGAAGAGGAGTTTCCCAAGACCCTTCTTATAAGAGGACCACATCCACAAGACATCAGCATCGAACTGTGACCCAATTGACAAACTAAACTCCACCCCTCACGTTTCTATATCTTCAACTTATATGAAAGCATGTAACTACCACACCCATCATTGATTGGATGTGCATTGAAGTCACTTGAATGGAATTCTAATGGCAGTGTGACCTTTAGAAAAACTGAAAACATGAGATATTCATGTGTTCTATCTTTGCATGATAAAATCGTTATTTATCTGATTCCCACACCTTCCACCAGCACATATACACAAAGCCAACCTTCAGATCCTTCTGAAACAAATCTAGGAGTCCTTTAGAAAACATAAAATCTCATCTATGGAAAGATTAAAAGTATTTCAGCAATCACATAGAGTCTCACAGATTTATGCTTTCTTGCTTTATGCACATGTTTGACTCCACTGCACTTACAGACTGAGCCTCAAAGAGTCAGGCAGCCGTGACATGGCTAGGCATGAGACATACCCTCAGTGGCATCAACCATTCTACAGGTGACCTCTATCTGTGATATAGCTGGATACAGGAGGTACTTTTATAATGTGGACAAAGTGGTAGTCATCATCATTACTTGTGGAAAGCAAAGAAACCAGCAACTACTATAAATTCTTAAAGAGGAAGTGTTTCTTCTCCAAATATTCGTGTCCATTCTTATGTCACAACTCTCCCTGGTGGTGCTGTAGAGTAAGCACTGGATTGCTGACCTTGTGTTTCCTGTGGTTCAAACTCACCAGCTGCTTTACAGGAGAAACCCAGTGCTACTTGCTTTCATAACATTTCCAGTCTCTGAAACCATAAATCAAGTCACTATAAATCAGAATCCACCCACTAGCAGTTGTTTGGGATATTGGAGGTACTCTTATGCTACTGGGCAGGCAGCAGGCACACAGAGGTTCAGGACGGACTCAATGTTCACATCACTATGGCAGTCACCAACCTGCTGGCTAGGAAGGGACCTTAAATAAGGTGTCTCCTGAGACATCTGCTCTACCATTGCTCCTCGATCACCTTTGCTGTTGGTTCCCACCCTGCCTGTAGACTCCGTTGCCACAATCCCAAGGGAGTCCTTCTTCCTAGCGAGGAGGAAGAGGTATTGCACTGTTGTGTGAAGAACACTCAGGCCTTTTCAGTCTTCCCCAAGCTCTCTTAGCTCCGCTGACTAGTCTTCTGCCCCAAAGTGCTCAACTGATTTACCATGGGCCTGCGAGCCACACAGCTCTCTTATACATATTTGTGTTTGTTTGTTTTATTCTGGATCTATACAGGTTTTAGTTCAGGAATCCTCCTATATTCTTAGTCCAAAGGATGACGTCCCCTCCAGATGACAAAACCCCATCCAAACTCTTATTGACGGTTGTGAGAAACTCCTATAACTCTTGGGAATTGGCCCTCCTATAGCTTGGTCTATCACAATTTCAAGGTATGGTCTTCACAATAGAACCACAAATTGACCAAACCCTTAGTAAACCATCTGTCCACTCGATTTATGTAGTTTCATCTGTTCGGCAACTAAACAGCAAGACCACGACTAGAAAGACTAAAGGAAAGCAATTCAATGAACCATTCCTACTCCCTCTTCCCCTATGGTGCCTGCTAACAAGGCTCACCGAAGCCATTGTTGTTCAAGTGTCTGATCCCGAATATCACTGGGGTCTATGGAAAATGCTCTCCTCATTCTTTTCTTCTCTGATTCCCATGTATGCTGCACAAGTCCTCCTGTGGTGAGAGACCCTCAGGTGGGCAGGCCTGCTGAAGAGAAGTTTTATGGCCTTTCATTTAAGAGATAGTCACTCTTTCTAAAACATTGATCATTAATCTCATAGTTGTAAATCACCCAATATGTGCATTAAAAGTTGTTGCTCTCAAGACAATTGCAATGCATGAAGACCTTATGTGTTCTAAAGTCAAACTGTGCTCCATAGAGTTTCCAATGTCTGTGATCCTGTGGTAACATACTAACCTTTCTTCTGAAGTGTCTGTTAGTGGATTAAAACCATTAACCTTTCGGTCAGCATTTGATCATCTGCACTAATTAATGCAATAGCTATTCATCATTTTAAAATCCATGAAAAATATAAATATTTTTGATTCACTGTGGGCTAGGGTAAAGGTCAGGGGTTCAAATCCACCAGTTGCTATCTGGAAGAAAGAAGACACTATACATTCCTATGAAGATTTAGAGAGTCAAAAACTGTATTTAGGGTCACTAGGAATCAGAATCCACTTGATGACAGTGAGTTGAATAGACAATCCAGTAAGATGACACTGACTATATAATAAAAAAACAGTATATTACCCCAAGTGAGCAGTTTTTTTTTTGGGGGGGGGGCATGACTGCTCTCCGGTGGTGGGAGTAGGAGGCCCAGCCCCACTGCTGGAACTGAACCTCCGTCCCAGTGGGCCGCAGTCCCACGCACAACTGGTAGGCCACGAGGGCTCAACCCTTGAACAGTTTTTAAAAGCAAGATAATATTCTATTATTACTGTTATCAAATTCGTGGTGAGCCCCACTTAACAGAATGTCACTCTAGGGAAATAGGAAATTGTTGCCACTAATAAAAGCACATACGACCAGAAGAACTGGAGCAAGGTGACAAAGGACAGCTTCCTGAACATCTTTAACCCTAATTTCTTATGATGCTATTTGCTGAGTGTATATTCCTTCTTCTAGTACAGCAGTTCTCAACCTGTGGGCTGTGATCCATTTGAGGGTCAAATGACCTTTTCACGGGGGCTGGCTGATTCATAACAGTAGCAAAATTACAGTCATGAAGTACTAATGAAGCTAATTTATGGTTGGGGAGGTCACCACAACATGAGCAAGTGTGTGAAAGTGTCATGGCATTGGGAAGATTGAGGACCATGCTCTACTGCATCTTTTAAAATTTCTTCTAAGACATCTAAGATTAGAATTATATCTTCTAAGGGATTTAAATATCCAAATTATTTAACATTTAACTTTGAAGCTCCCAGAAGTCTAATTCTGCCTATGGAGGGAGATTTCAAAAGGTTCATAAGGAAAAATCCATCAACTTTCCATTCATTTTTCTATAGACATTCTGAAACCCCCTCATATCTTCATGGAGCAATCAGTTCCAAGATATGCTGATGACATGCCAGACCCCTGAAAGTCTCTACCTCCTGGCATTCACTTGCCTGGAAATTTTCAGGAAGCAAATTCCTCCTTATAACATCTTTTGTTCAGTGATATCTAGGAGGTACCTGCTTCCTTACTACTCAGAGATATTGTGTGTATTAAAGGGTTGAGCTCTATTTGTTCATAACAATAACACATAATATTGTCTAGAAACCTTTTACAGAGTTACTGGTATAAAAAAAAAAAAAGATCTCAGTCCTTTCATCAATCTTCTCTCTGCTACTAGAGCCTCCTGCCATCAACTCCCAAAGACACTGCTAACCAAAACCCAAACCAATTGCCATCAGAGGAGCATTGCACTCCAAAGAGGTTTTAATGTCTATAACCTTTCGGGAGTATATGCCCACGTCTTTCTTCCAAAGGTGCTATGGATGAATTCATAGACTTGATCTTTTTGTTAGTAACCAATGCAGGATTGTTTTGACTACAAAAAACTCCCCCAACTAAACTCATTGTCAGTAAGTTGATTCTGGCTCACAGTGCCAACAAGACTATATATATTTAAGTCCTTCATCTAGGAATCCAACCCAAGATGACCATTTATCTCTAATGAGAACAATTCTTCTTTCCCTCTACATTTCTATTTCCTTCACTGTAAATTAAAACCAAGGCTTCCTTGAGTCTCTAAAACTTCCATAGAACTCAGTAAAGATCCATTTCTCTTTGGGTGCAGACACTTAGACATCTTATGAAACTACTCTTTTTCATGCAGTTAGATTTTATCTCTCCAGGGAAAAGCTAAGAAAACATTCAGAAAAGGAATCTTAAATCCCTTAATTCCCCCAAATGTCAGAATATTCTACCTGATAAAGAGATCCCTGAAGATGTGGGTGATATTGCAAAGTGTGGCAGAGAAACCAGATGATTCTTAGGTACCAAAGAAAAATAGAGTCATGGCTAAGGAGGTTGGGATGAAATTAAAAGATAATAACAAAGAGTAAAAGAAAGAAAAAATGTTCTCCAATTGATTGTGGTGATGATTGTGCAACTTTCTTAAGCTGATTGAACTATTAAACTGTATGATATGGGAATTATATGCCAATATAACTATTCTAAATGGTCTTCAATTCACTAAGCATTGGGGAGACTATAATTTTTTAAAGCAATCCATGGTTAAATATGGGTCACCATCCTCAGCACAGTGCAAAGAAACATTAGAATGTTCATGGAAATTTAAATTACTTTTTAGTCAAAGAATTACTTGCACAAAAAGCGGAATCACAAAATCTTGGAATGGCAAATTCCAAAAGCACTAATTAGACACCACCACCTCAATCATCTACTTATTCATGGTGGTTTATTGTGTGGCTGCTATATGCTGGGCATGCGCTAGATGCCCAGACACCACGAGGGACAAGAGATCATGCTTTTTAAGCTCCTCCTTTGGGGTTGAACATTCTAGGGAACATTTTGATCCTTTTCACTCATATTCACCCGGGACTAAGTTAAAGAAAACATAATTGAGGG
The DNA here is from genome assembly GCA_004026705.1 of Nesogale talazaci. NCBI lineage: Eukaryota > Metazoa > Chordata > Mammalia > Afrosoricida > Tenrecidae > Nesogale > Nesogale talazaci. Next base: position 6,677 of record PVJH01006984.1, read on the forward strand.
GAACCTTGAAATAACATTAACTCACACAGCCTTTCTGAAAGAGAAAGAACTGGTGGTCTACTACTGTAAGGATGATAGGGAGGCAGATTTGTGTCATGTGGGGTTGCTTTACATCTAAATCAGTGCTCCCCAATGTGGGCAATACCACCCCCTGCAGGCACTGGACCAACGCTCTCCAACCTTCCCCGCCCCCCCCCCACCTTCTGCTCCAGTATGTTTTATCCTAGATTATGGGCTTTAGTACAAAAGTTTTTAATTGTCAGGGAAGCAATGAAAATTTTTTTTCTGCAAATGGGACCATATGCCAAAAATGCTTGGAAACCTATGGACCCTAAAGTAACTCCTCACCTAAATACACCCCCCCCCTTTTCATGAGAAGACCACTGATTTTGGCTTGACTTTTGACTATGTTCTATTTCAAATGTAGGTAATTCTAGAACAGTGTGTGGCTCTGTGGAATCATGTCTTACTCACCAAGAATAATGTTCAACAGCTCAAGGAATTTTTAAATATTGACTGAGAATCTTCAGAGAGAGTCAGAAGGTTACAATCCATTGCAAAGAAGTTTTATCTCTCAGGAGATGAGAAGTGTTCCATCAAATTATTTTATCCCAAATAATATATGCCAAATATTACTAAATATTTTCATGAACTACTACAAAAATAATTATAATTTTTATATGCCAGAAACTAGAATTTTTAAGCTATATGTATATAAAAATGTTGTTCTTACAATATAAATAAGAAAAATATTGGAATAATATTTTATAATAATAACTAGACTTGTCTTAAAATGATAGAGTTCAGATTTATGCTGAGAAGAGGCTCACTTTCTAATTTCCCTCTAGAATTAAAGGATTCCAGGGTTTTCTGCTTCTTTACAAATATACAGTTGTACTACTTATATTTTTGATCTATGAATTTCTGCTTCTGCTTCCATTAGCAACTTGTCTGTCCATATCCCCCCCCCAAAAAAAACTTCCTAATGAACTGCTCCCTACCATCGAATTCCCTTTTTCTTTCCAAAATATGTCTTCATAGGCTCAATTAAAGAAATCTCCAACCTAAACACAGGATTTCTTCCAATTTTCAGTAGAAGCACTTACAATGTTCTTTAAACGTAGCCGGACATAGTCTCAGGGTTTTAGATGCAACTCACATCACTACATCTTTCCTTAGAGAAGTTAAGAGTAAATTAATATCTTGATCATAAAAACAGAACTTACAAACTTAGTGCAGAAAGAATGAGAAGTTTTCTGCTAACAAAAGTTTACAGAGCAATGGTGACTTCATTTATATCTCCATGTGTTGTGGAGCACATCAGGTTTCAGAGACTTTCTGTGCACCCATATCTGAGTTAGCACTCTACCTCTGACTCATTCCACTCCAGCTCCTCAGTCTCGATTCTCTTACTTTTTGGTCATTTTCTTGTTGGCAATTGTTCCAGTGTGCATGATAGATAGATTAGATAGATAGATAGATCAGACAGATCAATAGGTTGATAAATGAATATATAAATAAATGATGCATACATGATAGATATTTGATTATGAAATATCTAAAAAAGAACATAAGTCTAAGAAAAGCCAAGATTTTTACAATTTTTTTCTTTGGTATCCTTAGCACCTAGAAATAGATGTGGTACATAAGGGTGTTGCATAAACATTTTTATTGACAATAAAAGGAAACTGAAATAACACTCCACTGTCCAACAGTCTGTCATATTGTGTTGACTAGCTTATCACTCTGAGAATGAAACCATTGTTATTAGAAGCCATGAAGTCCATCCTTACTCATAACAATCCTATACATGAGAGAAGAGAACAGCACCAAGTCCTGTACCATCCTTCCAACTGCAATGTTTGATCCAATTGTTATAGCCACTATGTCAATCCATCTTCTTTACAGGCTTCTTTCTCATTAACTTTCTACTTTATCAAGCATGATGACTTTTTCAGAGGCTAATCTCTCCTGATAATAGTAGAAATCTCCTAAAAATGTTTCATTACCATTGGGAAACTTTTCTGACTTCTTCTAAATAAATGTATTTGTTCCTCTAGTAGTTCACAGTACTTTTAAAGTTCTTCACCAACACAATAATTCAAATACATTTTCATTCTTTATTCATCACCCAACTTTGACACGTATATGAGGTGACCCAAAGTACTGTGGCTTGGTTCAACTCCACCTTACTCTTGAAAGTGACATCCTTTCTCATCACTACATAAAAGAGGTCTTGTGCAGCAGATTTGTCCAATGCAAGCTGATGATGATTTCATGAATCTTTCTTCCATTTATTGTGATATTAATTGTAGATCCAAGCAAAATGAAATATTTAGTATTCATCTTATATTCATTTTTATTTCATCTTTCATCCATTTATCATGATGGATGGTGTTTATCTGTCCAATTGGTAGTATTTCTGTTTTCTTTATATTGAGGTTCAATCTGTACCAAAGGCTATACTTCTCAATCTTCAGCATCACCAATCTTGGATCAAGCATCAAGCCTTTCTCATTTTCAGCAAGCAAATTTGTGTCATCTGTATATTATAAATTTTCACTACTGATGTCACATTTTTCTTCACAGTCTAGTTTCTCAGATTTACTCAATATAAAAATCGATTGAATATGGTGAAACAATAAAACCTGATTCACATGCTGACTGATTTTAAAGCACTCAATATTCCCTTGTTCTGTTTGAATGACTGTTCCTTGATCCAAATACTGCTTCCACATGAGCACAGTGTCCTGGCTGTGTTTTGGCAATTTCATTCTTCTCAAAGCCATCAATAGTTTATCATGATCCACATAGTCAAATGTCTTTTCATTGTCAATAAAGCACAAGTAAATATCTTTATGGCCTTCTATGTTCATGAAATTATACCACAAGTATTTCAAATACCAGCACGACCACCCATGGTAAATAAGTTATCAACAGAGCTTCTAGACAAAGACAGACTTGGAAGAAGTAAGCAATGACCAACTTCTGATAAAATTGGTTATGGAAAATGTTGCAAATAGCAGTGCAACATTTTCTTACATAGTTCCAGAAGATAAGGCCCTTAAAGTAGAAGGTACTCAAAATATAATACACATCAACTGCCTCTACATGGTAGAGAAGAATTTAATGTTGTGTCCGCAAGAGAGCATCCAGAATCCTCATTTGTTCTAGTGTAATAATTCAAATTTAGAAGAAACAGCTGTAACATTCCTTAATAATTGGGACAAATATGTGCAAAGTATAAATGTAGAAACATTGGAGTTTTTCCAAATAAAATGTACTACTTGAATTTTTATATTGCTGGCATTAGTAGAGCTGAAATCAACAGATACTGACCATTCTGAGTCATACAATCATACAGTCTATTATATCAGAAATGACAAGGTGAGGAAGAAAAAATGTGTACTCATCATTGACTACAGCAACAAAAACATTTCAAAATATATCATGAAACACAGCATTTCCAATGATATTTATATGTCTGCCAGGAAGATTAGATAATGAAACTAGCCCATGTACCAAATACTAATGTCAAAGTTGAGAAACTAAATATTTTATCAGTTTCTTCCTTCTAAAATTGATCAAATGCTCAAATAAAATGGGTCAATAATTTCAAATAACTTAAATGTGAAATTTGAGAATGAAGAAGAATCCATAGTTTAAAAATATGGTTGTGGTTATAGAAAAGACATTGGAGAGTGCATGATCAATTTGTTTCAAGATCAAAGTTTTATTTGTTAAAAGTATGTGTTTTCAACAACATAAGTAGCAATCTACAAATAGACCTTGCTGAATGGAATCACAGGAATAAAGTTTAATACATTTGTGGAATTATAGAAACAGAAGTTCATCATAATCCTTCATAAGTAGACCAGAGGCAGATTTCAGAACAGACTGTCAATTTCTCATACACACTCAAAGTGAAGTTGAAGAAAATTAAAACAGGTTCATGAGAGTCAAACTACAACCAATATAATTACCCACCCCAAGTTAGAGACTCTATAAAAAAGATGGGTGATCGATTGAAAACTAATGGCCAAAATTCACACAAGTTGCAGGATGACACCATGACATCAAAAAACAAAGATCATGTAAAGGAAGATAATAAAAAGACAAAAATCAACTTCAGCAGAGACTCTGAAACCTGCTTTTGAACTTAATGTAGTTTGCTTCCAGAATGATAAACTCTAGGGAAAAGTATCAAAAGAAGAGGGAAGGAATAACAAAAGGTTCTTACACAAAAATACTTGGCCAACATTGAATCATTCCATAAACTAGTATCATTAACTGAATGTACTGAAGGGATAAATCTGTGCTGCATGGAGGCCTCTGAGGAAAACATGTCACCAAGCATTGACATTACATCACTTGAGATAATTCAACACATAGATGTTAATACTGACTCATCAAAAGGACGGTAAGAAATGTAGGAGATAAATACTTGACCAATTAAATGGAAGATATTTATACTTGTTCCCATTCCAAAAGAAGATAATCAAAAGAAACATGGAAGTGAATGGACAATATCACTAATTTCAATTTTTTTCTGAGGAAAATTCAAAATGGTTTCAACAACATACGAACAAGAAATTGCCAGACACCCAAACCAGATTCATAAGAAGACTTGGAATAAGAGATCTCATTGCTGTTGTCAAATGAACCTTGACTGAGAGCCAAGAATATCAGAAAGATATTTATCAACATTTCATTGACTATGCAAAGGTTTTTGACTATGTGCATCACAAGAAATTATTGATAAAAACCTAAGAATAATGATGAGGTTGAATTTTGGTGTTGGTAAAGAATACTGAATATACTATGGACTTCCAGAAGAATGAACAAAAATCTCTTTTGGGAAGAAGTAGAACCAGAATTCTCCTTAAAAAGGAGGATGTTAAGAGGATAAGGAAGGTCCATTATCTTTTAAGTAAATTTTTACATGAAATTTTTAGGCCCTTTCATACTTTGCACATGTCAAGAAGAGAAATTCCTCCAAGGAGTAGGACAATATGCTTAGTAAATCAGAGGGTCAGCGAAAAAGAGGAGGATGGACTGACAGTGGCTACAACGATGGATTAAAGTACGGCAGTATTTATGAGTGCATTGGGCAGTGTTCATTCTGTTGTACATGATGTCACTGTACATTGGATCACACTCTACAGCTTCTCACAAAAACACAAGAAACCAGTGATCAAGAAGTTTGGTTTATGTTTATCAACAGATAGAGCATCTGAAATTTTAAATGCTTGAAGATAAACACGCAGTCATCTAGCTGAGAAGCAACAAAGGCCACCTGGAAGAAGCACACCAGCCTATGTGGCCATGAGACATCAAAGGGATCAGGGATCAGGAGTCAAAGAACTGAAAATTGTACCATTGTAAATGGGGGGGATTACAGATTGGGAACCCAAATTCCATCTGCAGGTCAAGCAACAACCCTTTACAGAAGTGTCCTGAGGAGGAGACAAGCCAGTCACGGTAAAGAATAGCAACAATGTATTATGCAACTTTCCTCTAATTCTTAGATGCTTCCTCCCTCCAACTACCATGATCTGAATTCTACCTTACAAATCTGGTTAGACCAGAGGATGTACACTGGCACAGATAGGGACCAGAAACATGGGGAATCCAGGACAGATGATCCCTTTAGGATCAGTGGTGAGAAGGGTGATTCCTGGAGGGTGGAAGGAAGATGGAATAGAAAGGGAGTACTGATTATAAGGATCTACATAGAACCTCCTCCCTGGGGTATGAACAATGGGGAAGTGGATGAAGACAGACATCAGAGAGTGTACAATATCACAAAATAGTAATAGTTTATAAATTATCAAAGAAGGGCTCATAAGGGATTGAGGATTAAGGAAGGAGTGGGAAAAGGAGGAGCTAGTACCAAGAGCTTAAATAGGAATAAAAGGTTTTGAGAATGATGATGGCATCAAATGTACAAATGTGCTTTGCATAAAATGACTATATGTACAGATTGTGATGAGTTATATGAGCTCCCAATAAAATGATTTAATTAATAAAAGAATGTTGGTTTTAGATTGTGAATGTCCTAAATCACAATTGAAAGAACAACTTGGTCCCTAACATCAGCACTTCTTAATTAGATGACATTGGATATATGGTATATATTCTCTGTTCCATGTTTCTCTAGCTATATAATAGAATTAATGTATCCTCTCATGTATATTTGTCTCAATGTTCATATGATAATAGAGATAAAAATCATTTCTGATAGTTCAACAAATGCACACATATACAGAAAAATATGTATTTGTTACCCAATTCATATCTTTTTCACACATTTTAAAAATCATAGTTTTTGAAAGGTAGCTTATTAATGACTGCCTCTTGGTTTTGAACATGAATTATAGGCTCATTTATTGGAACTCTCTGGGCCTTCCAAATTATTAAGTACCAGGTACTAGTGAAAAGACTGAAGAATCAGCTACCCCCTGGCAACTTACTTTATAAACAACAGTCACTGCAAATATTATGAAATGTAGTTCTACTCTGTGTCAGAATTAACTAGGAAGTAGCATGATTGTGTTTTTTAAACCATAAATTAGGATCTCTTTCAGTAATCATGTCTCTGTTTATTAAAGCATCCTGCATTCTAGTGCTTTTTAGTTATAAAAACATATGATATTGCTTGTCAGCTTTAATATGATAATCACACATTCAGTTTGTGGCAAGTCATTTATTCTGATAATAACAAGGATGTTGCGAATGGTTGACTCCTTAGAGCATGAGTCTATGAGTATATGACACATGTTGCTCACTTACCATGTGTGGTGATTAGATGGTTTCCTGTCTGCTGGAACCCTGCTTGCCTCAAGGATGGCCCTTGTGAGTTCCTGACATGTCAGTGCCCTGGCATGTTTCCACAACACTTTCAATATTCTTTACTAACATGACTCCACACCAACTGTCAGTTACCTGTGATCATCTTGATACACCACTCCATGTAACCAGCATGGAGCAGGACTTCTAGACTAGTATGAGATTATAAGCATTTCAATTGAACTGAACTGCCATCTTGATGTGAAATTGCTTCTTAATATAAATTTCTTTCTAGTTCATAGATGAGTGTCACTGGATTTTTTTTTCCCACAAACAACCAGCCTAACACATGAAGCATCAGGTAGAATGAATTCAAGATGAACCTCATGAAAACTTTTTATTAACTCATGAATATTCTGCATAAAAGAGACTGAGATCAATTCCAGACAAAGACTAGTACATTACCTTCAATCTTGCCCACGGAATGATGCTCAGAAAATGAAATACCTATCATGTATGTTTCTGGAAGAAAAAAAGTAGTGAAATCTTGGAACTGATGACTGTGAAAATGGTGTGTACATGCACCTCCTAACCTGGTGGCAGATGAAGGTGTGTGAGTGTGGGAAAGGTCTAGGAAGAAAAAATTAAATTATCAAATGGCATGTAAACGAGACTACACACTTAAACCAAGTTATAATTATCATGCTTATACCACAATGAAATTAAAGAAAATGTCATGCACAAAAAGAAAGATGAGGGTAACTATTTAGTTCAATGCTTCAAGTATTTTTAATCGGTAAAATTTGCACAACGAAGAAGAGAATATTTTATTTGCAAACATAGTAGGTCATTAATACTTGCATTCTGACTCTGGAATATGCTTCTTAGATTGCAAACTGAGCATAAATCACTTAACCGTAGTGTACATTTTGAACAAGAGGAGGATGGAACTAAGGAAAACAAGTAGGGTGAGGGAGAGGTCAAAGTATGGCAAACTAACTGTTTTCCTCCTAGAAAGCATCAATTCTGGTCTTAAATCTAGAATATGTGTCTCCAGATGAGAATTCCAGTAGTAGGAGACAGTGGGGATATATAACCAACAAAAGGCCAGGACTGATAATAAAAGGCATAAATGTAGAATATATTTCCAATAACTTGAATGTGTTCACCAGAAAACCATGTGTGTCCTGTTATTTAGGTCAGTGAATCTGCAAGTGTTCTCACACATCAAGTGAGTACCACCTTAGTAACTACCTGGTAGCATAGGAAACTGGTGGGATGGCCGTTACTCCAGATGCAATAGATCTTGCAGAGGGGGATGAGCATTGTGTTAGTCAGGGTAGACTAGAGGAACAAATTCAAGGACACGCACATCGATATAAGGAAAGGGTTTATATACAAAAGGAATGGGACATGGAGAAAGCATCCCAGCCCAGTCCAGTTCAAAGTCATAAGTCCGATATTAACCCACATGCCTGAAATCAGTCTATAAAGTCTTCTTCCAACTCACAAAGTCACAGGTCAGTGGGTGCAGAATCCCAGTGCTGGCAGGGTACCTCGCCTCCAGGGCTCAGGGTCCATCAACAGCAGAAGCAACTCATCGCTGGCAGAGGTCTCCATCTGGCTGCCCCAGCTTCAGAAGTCTGGCTCCATCAGGGCAAAGCTGTGTGGTCTCTATTCCGGTTCCTCCAGCTTCTTGAATGCTGCCAGCTTGTCTTGTCCATGATTAACCGTCTCTGAGACTAACTCCCAACAACTGGGGGAGATAGCTTCTCGTCTTCATGAAGGAAATATTGCGAGATTTCCCAGGAGTCTCAGGTGAAAGCCATGCCCACATAGAGGCCCCATTGGCTACTCAATGGCTATCTCCAGATTAACAGGCTAGACTCCACCCCTACATTTCAATCATAAAATTAACATAAGCACATCACTGCCACAAGCATTGACTACATGTAAGCACATGAATTCACCGTCATATCTGGAACCAGAACTAGATGCTCATTGGCTTTTATTTTTCCATGTAATTTAAGGAGAAAATCACTGCAGATTTGAATGACGACTTCAACCTAAGTGAATTGACAATCGTTTATTGTCTCCTATTTACTACAGGATGTTAAAAAAGAAAAAACAGATCAAAGATAAATTAATACCTAGCAAAAATATGAGCAATATAACATGAAGTGCAGAGAATTAGTACAATTGTTCATTATAGAATAAGAGAGTGTATTTGATTTCCCAAAATTATTTTCATGCAACTTTTGAGAGAATAAAGGAAGATGAGTAGGTTGGAGAGAGAAAAGAAAATGTTGGACCCAAAAGAATCTGTCTAGATTTATAAGAGAAAGGATTTCACTTCTATGTCCTGCACAGAGCTAAGATCTGAACCTCTGAACCACTATGAATTGGTGCTTTGCACATAGTATGTCAACACATTCTTAATGCTTCCATACCCTCTAGGCATGTTGAGTATATGTCTCATTGTTATCTGTTATCTAGATGCTACATCCAACACATAGATTTATAATTTCACAACTGACATTGATCGCCATTCTTCCTGATGTGTGCATTTCTTGCTAATGACAGGGTTAGAAAATTAGTTCTCACATTGGTTCACCATAAACTGTGAAATAAAAACTTTTTTGGCTGAATGAGCAGGTATCTCATTAGAGCTATTAAAGTTTCTTTAGTTGATATAATTGTCAAGTTCTTGGCACACTGTCGACTCAGTATCTCTTTCCCTCCCTTCTTCTTTCACCTTGCCACTTGCTGACTCCAAACAATTCACTGTTAAAAAAGCATTGTTTTCAAAAGACCCATTGGCTAGCGGGAAGCTCTGTCGATGATTCAATAGAAGGAAACTCTGAAATCACAAGAAAGCCAAGCTTCCTACCTGCTCCTCAGACAAAGCCAAGGTAGCATGACTGTGACTTGGTGACTTATTGCTTGGTACCTAGGGCACATCTCTCTGTACTAGAAAATCAATAATGCTTTGTGGAGGTAAGACATCCCTTGTGCATACTGAAAATGCATGTGCTAATTCAATACAAACCATACTAAAATTGCTCCATAATTTTAGACATGGGTAACTTTTAAATCAATACTTTGGAGGGAGGTAGGTATTAGTCTCAGAAAATATAATTAGTGCTTTATAGGTTTAAAGAGATGGGTCATAAAATACAAATAAGAAACAAGTAGCTAAAAAGATTTTGTTCTGTTTTTGTTTTGCATTTATATACAAGGAACCTGGGTCTGTTCACGAGCCTTCAAGACTGTCCAGGAGCTGCCCCTTCCTGCCTGGAGCACCCTCTTGGGGGCTCCTCAGGGGCTTCATAGCTTGGTCTTGCTCCAGATGCTGATCTGATAGGCTTCCTTCATGAATCGCTCCATTTTAGGGGGTTCAGACAGCACTACTCCACACCATGAGATCCCAGAAATGTCCTCTAACGCTGCCTGTTCCAGTAAGGGGACAGGTGCTGTTGTCTGTTGCCCAGTTCCCTCTGCATCCCAATAGCTTCCCGCAGGGATGTCATCCTCCGACCCTTGTGTGCTACCATGGGATCCAGTCAGGCTCTCTCTCTCTCTCTCTCTCTCTCTCTCTCTCTCTCTCTCTCTCTCTCTCTGTCCCTCAAGGCCTATGTCCATTGGCTGTGGCATGCCGGCCCCTTTCCCCAATCACTAGGTTCAGTGCTGCTCTCCACACCTACTTCCAGGAAGGGGTCAGTCTGGCTCTGGTTGGGGCCAGATCCGTAGCTCTCTCTTGTCATGCATCCTTCCATGCAGCCATGCCATTCTCATGGTTTGTTGTATCACTGTAGGTTCATGGGGGTAAACCATTACAGAAATTTTCATCTCTGGATTAAAATTCTTAGAACTGAATTAAAAAATAAAGCGTAGATTCTATAAATCAAGATTTTTTTAAACCCAGCATATGCCATATCCTTGAAAATGGACTTTGTACAACTGAACTAATAGAAACCAATGTGTATTCTTAGTTGTCTGTGGGAACAGCCAATAATAGTCTGTAGCCTCATGGGATTCATGGCCAAATCATCCAAATATACTTCTTCACTCTGAACTTCAACTCTCAGGGGATTAACCCTAAAAGCATCAATCTTTCCAAGTTTGGAATCTAAGTGCAGTATGCTTACCCTGAAAAGTGAAATGTCTAGCATGGTTGTATAATATGAGAAGCCAGGGAAAGGGCAATCCCTGGTGGTGCAAATGGCTAAGCACTTTGCAGCTAGCCACGAAACTTGGCTTTTGACTATACAGAGGAGCATCTGCTGACAAGCCTCCTAATTGTCTCCTGGAAAAGGGAGAGCCTGAAAAACTGTACTGAAAAACTGCACACGTGAAAAACAGCCAGCAGCCAAAGTTAGCTCATCCACAAGTGACAGTAACAAAAGTGGCCCAAGGAGACAGATTGAGATGTTGGTGAATGGCCTCCAACTCAAGTGCTCACAGATATTAGTATTGAGCAAAAAGAGCAATTGATGAAAATGAGAGTAAATATGAGAATAAATGCAAAGATCTTTACACTTAGTTTTAGGAAATTATTATAAAAAGTGGTAGGAATGGTGCCATCTTGCAAGTTGTAAGCCTGTTTGATGGACCACTTTTACACAGCACGAAGAAACTTCCTTCATAATTGGAATGTGGAACCTAGAATGTACCAGCCAGGAAGCTAGGAAAATCGGAATTTGTTAGACATAAAAATGGAGCATATAAAGATTTATATCCTTTATGCTATTGCTCTGAGATGATGTGATATTGATCCTTTTGAATCAAACAATCAAAGAGTTTACTAAGCCACAAATGACGAATTCATAAGGAAGAATATCACATTGTAAAAAAGAACATTTCAGATATATCTCATTTTGCAGTACTTTATATAATATGTAGTATCTAAACACCTACAACAAATGAAGTTACTAAAATCAGTATTCAAGTTTGTACACTAACTGCTAAAGCCAGTGATGAGAATTTGATCAACTTATGCAGTCTAAATTTGATGAAACATGCAATTGGGATGCATTAACAATTACTGATAACTGTAATCAAAAAGTTGAGATCCAAGGAAGGATGGTAGTTGAGATTTCAGGATAGATTTTTTTAATACTAATAGCTTCTTCCTTGTAAATATGTCTTCAACAGCATAAATGATGATTATGTATGTGAACCCCGTGGGATGGACTACACAGCAAGCAAACTCACTACATATGTGGGAAGAGATGATAGAGAAGCACAATATCATCATGTAAAACAAGGACAGGATCAACTGCAGAACATATGATCAATTGATAATATGCAAGTTCAAACTCAAGTTAAAAAATTAAAATAAGCCGACAATAGCCAAAGTATGACCTTGAGTACATAAAACATGAATTTGGAAGCCATATCAAGAACAAATTTGATGCACTGAATATTAATGAGCCTTATGAGTTGTGGGAAGACATCAAGAACATCACAGATAGAGAAAGCAAAAGGTCATTTTTTTTTAAATACAGGAAAAGATAAAAAAAAAAAGGTGATGTCAGAAGAGATTTTAAACCCTGATCCTGACATAGAGGAACTGCCTATACATAGAGAGTAGCTAAAGTGAATGGGAGAGAAAGAGTTGGACAGAAAATTTCAAAAGGCAAGGCAAGAAGAAAAAGCAAAGTATCATGATGACATGTGCAAAGACCTGGAATTATAATGCCAAAAAATAATAACATGCTCAGGATTTCTCAAGCTGAAAAGAATTGATAACAGATTCAAATCTTCAGTTTTAATATTGGAGAACTGTAAACAAAATACTGAATGATATGGAAAGCATCACACAAAGATGGAAGGAATACAGAGTCACCATACCAAATAGAATTGATCAACATGCAAGTATGTCTAAAGCTAGCATTTGATCAAGACCCAATTGCTTTGAAGCAAAAAGTCCAAACCTAGCAAAAAGACCAGACTTTAGTGAAAACAAGAGTTCAGGAATTGACAGAATACCAATAGAAATGTTTTCATAAATTGATGATGGTCTCTGGAGGCACTCATTCTTCTATGCCTTGAAATTTGGATTACAGCTACTTCGTCAATATGAAAGATATCAATATCTGTGGGTATTTCAAAAAAAAGTGACCTAACAGAATGCATGTTATTGAATAATATCATTAATATTCATACATGTAAATTTTTGCAGAAGAAATGTCAAAAATGGTTTCAAGTTTGCATTCACAGGAAGCTGCCAAAATCTCAAGCCAGAATCAGAAGAAAACTTAAAATGATACCATCACTGACATAAAATGAAATTTGGTATCTGATAATACCAAACAAAGAATACCAACCCTCCCGACCCACCCACCCACCCCAAAAATTTGCTTTTGTTTTATTGGCCACCCAAGGACATTTGACAGTGAGGATCATAACAAACTATAGGAAATATTAAAAATAATTAAGAATTTCAAACATTTCATTGTTCTCATGTGGAAACTGTATACAGATCAAGAGGTAGATGTTTGAACAGCACAAAAGACTACTTCTTGGCTTAAATTTGAGAAAGATGTGCATCTGTGTATATCTTTTCGCCCTCCTCATTTAATTTCTATGGTGAACAAATAATCTGCGAAACTGAACTATATGTAGGAAGAAGAATCAGGCAACAAAATTAGAGGAAATCACATAACAACCTATATAGTGATGCTTACTAAACTGAAGAGGACTTGAAACACTTATTGATGAAGACTAAAGCAAGCAGCCTTCAGTTAGCATCACAACTCAATAAAAAGAATCAAAACATTTACAACTAGCATTTACAACTAGACCACAGCCATTTAAATGGAGAAAAGGTAAAAGGTATCAAGTACTTCTTTTACTTTGATCAACAGTCAACACTCAAGGAAATAGCAGGCACAGAATTGAAAGACATTGTACTGAGCAAATCTGATGTACACTACTTTTAAGACGTGTTAAAAATCAAAGATGTCGCTTTGGAGATTAAAATACTCCTCACCTAGGTTAAGCTATCTTCAATAGTCTCATGTGCCAGTGAGAGTTGAACCAATAAATAAAGAAGACTGGAAACAATCTGACCCCTTTGAATTATCATATTGATGAAGAATATTGAAAACCTCATGGACTGACAGAAAACCAAATGAATCCATCTTGGAGGAGCAATGGAAATGGGGGTAGTAAGACTTTGTCTCCTGTCCTTCAGACATGTGTCAGGAGAGAGCAATCCCTAAAGGAAAATGCCAGTGCTTTGTAAAAAGAAGCTTTTCAACAGAGGAGATTGACCCAGAAGCTTTAACAATGAACTCAAGCACAACAGCAATTGTAAGGATGGTGCAGGAACAAACAATGGTCAACAACAACCACAACTAGGTCATGGGACAATACAAATTCTGTTTAATTGTGGTGTCTCTTTTGGTCAAGCAAGGCCATAAATCCAGAGTTTCTAAAAATCACTTGATTTTAATAAATAGTTAACACGGATTTTTAATGGAAAATCTTTTGGCATGAGTGGTTATAAAATGACAGTTACTAGAGCTTCCAGCTTGAGACTAATTTAGATTCACCTGAGGGGTTATCATACCTGAATGATCAAACAGGAAGATTTCCAACACCTTAATCAGGTGATTAAACTGAGTCATCTACTGAAAGTCAAAACTCATCTCTCGAAAGAAAAATGACCAAAGCATAAAACAAGATATCACAAAAATAGTGATAGACAGCAGAGACCAGTGTAAACATGTAAGGGTCGTCATCTCCTCCTCCAAAACAAAGCACCAATAACCTTAGCAGACATCACCTGCGTCCTTACAGTCTGCCTGCCATTGAGTCCATTCTGATTGCAAGCAATGCTGAGGACAGAGTAGAATTGCCCCTGTGAGTTTCCAACACTGTAACTCTTTATGAGAGTAATACACTTCATCTCCCACCCCACCCTGGGGCAGGACCCATGTGAAGCATAAAGAGTGGGACTTTGTATGGATCGACGATGGTTGAAGGAAGATGGAACCGAGATGTAGAAGGAAAAATGGTGATAAAAGGTTGGTGGAGATTTAATCTTGCAACCTCTCAATTGCAAAGAAATTCCTGGATATCTATTTTGAAGGCATATTATGATCCACTGAGTCCACGATTTTGTGATTCTAATCAACTCCCCAATTACACTGGTACCATCGATCTTTGGTTGATATTTCTAAAAGTGAGACATTGACTTGGGAATTTTAATAATCCAGATGTAATTTTTCATTGGCTAGAACTGATATTGCTGCATAGTTATTAGGAACAAAGCACCAGAAAAATGGGTCATGATTCTGCCTGAGAGTCAGGATGATGTGGTAAAAAAAAGGCACCCATCATAGTGTGGTTTTGATTGACATTTGAATGTGTGTGGAAAACTGATCCCAAACCATTCTATACTCAGATATAAGTAAGCACTTGCTGTGCTGGAACTGTAGAACACCTATATACTGATTACAGTTCCATGTAAGCACTTCTATTATTGAAAACCTAATTATTAAGGTGATGCTCATAAGACTTCAAAATCTTATGGGAAAATTCCACAGATCTTAATTACATTTTTCCACAAACATGTTGAAATCCCTTGTATTTTGTGGTTTTAATTTCTTTCTGTAACTCCAGCTGTCTAATTCCTATCTTGTTCCTTCACGAAGAAAATACAAGTATAATCTATACTTATTAATCTCAAGTGATCCTGTTCCTCTCTGGACTTTAAATTAACCTATCTACCCAAGACAGTTTTGTTCACAGTGAAATTAGTTTATCCTAGATAGTCCTAATCTAAGACATCCTCTGAGTTCCGACCACTTGACTGGCCGCCTTTTTTAGAGACTATTAATTAGAACAAGTGTCAGTGACTCCATTTGTCACCTTCCCCTTGTAAGTGAGAGTAATCACAAAGTTATGAATCTCTTCCTATAAAACTCTCACTGGTGAGTCCCAACTGAGCAGCAGATATACAGCATTTCCAATGGCAGTTGTTCCAAGTCTTCATTTTGAATTGATTATTCTGCAGGAGTAGTCTGCCTCAGACAGCAAAAGAATGTCCATTCTTCAGCCATGAGGGTGAAATTAATGAAGCCCACAACCTCATTCAGGTGAAACACTAAGCTTTCATTCGTGCTTTCAATACTGGAGAAAATAGCAGATATTTTTCTCATTCACATATTTCTGCTTTCCACAATAAAATTAGATTAAAATTGGCTTTTGTAAATAGCCAAGATTGCACTTTAGGTTCTATATATCTTTTTAAATGTAGAAAAAGATGCCACATGTGTTGAGAAAAAATAAGCAACCTCTGAAGCAATGAATGATGCCTCCTTAGAGAAGCCATTCTCCAATCACTCTTCATTTGAAGGGAATCAATCTTGGCTTTGTTTCTCCACACATTGCTGTATTTCTTTTTACCCAAAAGCAACAATTCAATGTTAAGGTGAAATATTATAGGAAGACACAGCATGAAGATAAAGTTTTCATCATCACTTGGATTAATTCTGTTAAAACAGTAGTTCTCAACCTGTGAGTCCTGACCCCTCTGGGAGTGAAATGACCTTTTCTCTGGGGTTGGCAGATTCATATCAGTAACAAAATTTCAGTTATGAAGTGGCAACAAAAATCATTTATGGTTGGGGCTCACCACAACATGATGAATATTATTAAGGGGCCGTGGCATTAGAAATGTTGAGAACCACTTTGTAAAAATTCTCCACTTAAAATTTAATTATCCTGGAATCAGAGAAAACCTTGGAAATGGCAGATGCCAGAAGACTTTAGATCTCAAAGAAAGAAATTAATTAATGGTGGCTTCTCAAATCCCAACCACTCCATACACCTTGCCCAAATCATTATTATTATTAAGAAGATTATTAAGAACCCAAAGACTAAAACTTCACTTGTATAATGCCTTCAATATTACTAGGACACAGAGGGTACAGAAGCTTCAAAATACTTAAAAACTTCAAATTACTTCAAATTACTTAAATGCACCAGATTTCAACAAAACTTCTTAGAAAGTCCTCAAAATTTTAGCTCTTTCTACCGAAAGAATATAGAAATAATGGCAAATCAACAGTCATACAAACACCTACCACCAAGGCACACATAGTGGTTTTCTAAAATTATTCTGCAGTCCTGGTAGTGCTGTGGTCTAAGCATTGGGTTTCGAGGTGTTGGGTCAAGAATCAAAGTCAATAGTCTCTCATAGGGAGACAGATAAAGCTGACTTCTTCCCTAAATATTCACTGCCTTGAAAACCTTGTGGAACAGGAAAGTTGTGCCTTACTATTTTGCCTGTAGGGTCACTATGAGTGGGGATTGACACAATGGCTGTGACAAAGAGCATCTGTTCTCCAGAGTGGGACAGGGAAGGCTTGAGGCAAACCTAGGACAGCAAAAAATACGATATGCTCAAACAAATGATGAGGGCAAGTGAAGTAGACCCTAGATTTCGTTCCAGGTACTCTTGATAGGCAAAACGGGGGCATTTTGAGCATTGAAACCAGTGACAATGAAACATTGCAGCCCAATGAATAAGACTTTCTGGGTCTATACATCATTATTGCTGTCAGGTACCATTGCTCAATTCCAATTCATAGTGACCCTATGGATAACAGACCAAACACTCCCCGTGCCTGTGTCATCCTGTGTCTGAGTGCTTTGTTGCAGCCATGATGTCACTCCTCTCTATCATCCATCCTCTCTTTTATTAAACATGGAGCCCTTTTCTCACTGACTTTCCCCTCTTGATAACATGTTCAAAATTATATGAGATGACATCTTACCACTCTCACTTCTAAGGGACATTCTTTACTTTTGATAAGAATTCAGTTCTTTTGAAATTTATTGTCTGGTAGTACATAGTATTTTCAAAATCTTTCATCCACATTCTATTTCAAAGGCTTCCATTCTTTAGTGGAGTCCCTTATTTGTTGTACTTATTTGAGGGACAGATTAGGTAACTGAAAATACCATGGTTTAGGTCAAGTGCAACTTAGTCTTCAGAATGAGTTCTTTGATTCCCTATACATTAAAGGGATCTTTTGCAGAAAATTTGTCCCATGCAGTACACCAATTGGTTCACTAACTGGCACTTACATGGCTGTTGATTATGGATCTAAGTAAAATCCAATCCTTAACAACTTCATTCTCTTTCCTATTAATCCTGATTTTGCCTATAGGTTCAGTTGTGAAGATTTTTGTTTTTTCTTTACATTGGGCTGTGATCTATACTGGAGGCTTGGCTTTCATTTTTAAACTTTGCAGTTGCTGCTTCATGCCCTCTTACCTTTCAAATATCAAAGTTGCATCTTCTGCAGATTGTTAATGAATCTTCCTCGATGTGCAATGACACAATCTCCTTCATAGTCTAGATTGAGGAGGTTGTTTTCTCAGCACATTGATTGAATACATATGGCAAAAGGATACAACCATGACATATGTTTTTTAGTGTTAAGCTATGTATTTTATCCTTGGTATAGTTGTGTTTTTTGTTGTTTTAGCTATTGCATTATGGTGTATAAAATGGTCCCGCAAGCACTCAAATGTCTAGAATTCCCATTCTTCACAGCATCATCCATAATTTGTAATGATCTATACATTCTGCATAAGGAAACACTTTCTATCGAGTGCTGCTATCTCTGCAAAGATCCACCTCATATCAGCAATAATATATCTTCTTCCATATTCTCTTTTGAATATGACTTGAATATCTGTAAGTTCTCTGTTGTTATAACACAGTAATGAATTTTACTTGACTATGATTTCAATGTTATTATTTGAACATTTCTGAAATCCATTAGGATACTTTTCTTTGAAGTGGTGTAAATAGTGGTATCTTCCAGTTAATTTACCACATAACTGTCTTCACTGGCTTCCAAACATTATCTTATGTCTTTACTAAGAGAATGACCTCCCTATTTCTCTTTTGGCAACTTACATTTTATGTTTCAGCATTGTTACATGCTGAACACTTCTAAGACCTATACATGTACAAATTCATTTAATCCTATGATAATCTATGGACTAGTTATAATTGACTCTAACTTATAGACAACATAGCTACAATTTGCTGAACATCGCACAGTTAATGGTTTGTTATCTACAAGTTTGAATCTGGAAACCCTGATCCATATTTTCTATTTTAAACTACTCTTCAAACTGCTGGTCACAATGTCAGTAGCTTGAAACCACCACCTACTTTGGGGTATATAAGTTTTTCTGACACCTTAAAGATTTATAGCTTCAATAGCCCCAGGAATAGTCCTACTCTGACTCTAAGGCTATCATGTTACTAAGAGGCAGAATCAACTTGATGGCAGTGAGTTGACTTTGAGTTTATTCATACTACCTAAGTCAAATTCTTTCTAGTTCTTAAATTTTCCTATCAGGAAAATCTCATATTTTCCTGAAGTTACAGCAAATTTATTTTATGTCACTTATTTTCATGCTCACCTATGTTTTAGGTACTTTCAACTTGGTTACAACTTGTGGCACCTCCATTTGCACCACCCAACGACTCCTTATTCATGCATGCCACCTTGCAATGTGTCAAGTCATGATGTGGCATTTTCCTGTTTTTATTATTCAGCATTTTATGGCTTCTGGACTTATGTATCAAAATCTTGAGTTCAGGAACCATATGGTTATTTATTATTGATTTATTACTTTATTTTCTTACAGATTCATTGTTATTGCTTTTTTTGACAGCATTTATCAGAGACCTATTTGAATACCAAATACATTTCAATCAAAGGATAGCCATGCTTTGATTTCTTTGGAATGTCCTCAAATTAAATTAAATGACCTTGCTTTGTTCTTTATTATGCCAGTTAGAAGTCTATTTCAAAATGTACTTATATATTCAGCACACCATTATGCATGAACCATTTATTATATATAATAAGCAAGGCTTATTAGGCAGCCACTAAGCAAGGCTCTCAGCACATGAAGATTGTTTTTGAATAGAGTCTCCTCTTATAAGAATTTCAGTCTGTGGAGAAAGATTGAGCCATAACAGATATCTGTTAGAGGTTCGGTATGTTGCAATGAAGATTTTAGTAGAGCAGTGTTGTGGTGGTGTGTGCTGAGCTGTCGAGTCAGTTTCAACTCATAGCAACGCATGTGACAGCGTTCAACTTCCCCATAGTGTTTCCTAGGTGGAAAGCTTTATGGAAGCACATGACCAGCTCTTTTCTCCTGTGAAGCGACTGGTGGATTTCGACTATGTATCTTCTCATTCACATCTGACCACTCAGCCATCGTTCCCTGAGCTTCTTGTTCACACTCAGCCTACAAGTCAATTCCCACCCATAGGACAGGTTAGAACCACCTCTGTGCATTTCTGAGACTGTAACTGTTGCTGGGCATAGAAACCTGTCTTTTTTCCACAGAGAAGCTGGTGTTTTCAAACCACTGAGCTTGTGTTAGCAGCCCACACATGACCACAGCTCTCCAGGGGTCCTACTGGAGCTCCTAGTAGAGTTACAATAAGTTATACTTAAAAGAACTCTAAAGATACTTGGGTGAGGACAGAGAGACTCCTAAATGTTTCAAGGAAAGAATTACATCTGATGATTGTGGCCAAGGTTGAGTCAACTCTAAGAGAAGATTGGGACAGGACATTTCTAAAAGAGAGTTTTCCATTAAAAAAACCTTAGACTATATAAAATGGTAAGGTGCACTTATTAGCCTTCTGAGTGTGTGTGTGTGTGTGTGTGTGCGTGTTACGCAGGTGTTGCTGCATCTGGCTAGAAATCCCTTGCATTGTGACACTCTATCCCTGGCTCCTGGTGAGCTGATTCTCAACTAAATGAAGCAATGCCTCGTCTTACTCTAGCCCCATGATTTGTTGTACATTAGACTGCTATGAGCCTCAGGTTTTCATGATCTGATCTTCAGAAGCAGATCTGTAGGGATTTCTTTCTAGTCAATCTTAGTCTAGAAACTGCATTGAAACCTGTTCAGCACAGCAAATAACACTGAAATCTTCATGAGAATGCTGGCTGTGCCTGTGGTGCATGATCTAGAAACTGATTCTGGGTCTTCCACATTGCAGGCAAATGCCAGCACAAAATATGGGTCTCGGCAGGAATCAACATATGTGTTATGGACTTTTCCTCATTTCTCCTTCATATATTCACATTTCCCCCTTCAAGGATTAAATTTTTAATAAAATATTTAGAAATAAAGAGGGCTGGAAAGTTGGTAATGAATGATATCCCATCCTTGTGTCACAGGGTGGAACAGTCCCATAGCATTTTCCTTGAGGTAACCTTTGGTAGAAGCACATCACCAGGCTCTTCTTCCATAATACTGCTGCAGAGGTTCAAAATACCAACCTACCAGGCAGCAGTGGTGGAAGCCTCGCCAGTCAACTCCCTGTACACAAATACATGTTCACATGCTGCATTCAGGAAGACCTCAGCTTACCTGACCAGAATACGCATCTTATTACACATATATTCTACAGAGAACTGTTGGTATGATTTGAGTAAGGGAATGGTATGATGAAAAACATAACTGTTTGAGAAATGGGTCTTCCAAGGACAAAACTTGCATTGGGCAGTGAAATAGAGACAGTTTCTTCTTATCTACTGCAGCATAACCTCCTGCCCACACCCAGGAAGGAAAGGGATTTTTCTTTAATGAGGAAATAACAATAATGACTTTAAAATGGCTTACCAGATGGTACTTTCCTGATTACGTTTTATAAAAAGGAAATATGCAGAGATGAGATCTGGCTCCAGGATAAATTATTCAAGTACATTGCAGTCTGGTTTTTTGGCTTTCTGACCCTTTACCCATTTCCCCTTGTATGTTCTCTTCAGAAAGTCCTAAGTTGCCTCACTTCTGGTAGTGTGTGATTGCACTGCTTTCCAGGACGAGAAGACTCCTCATTCGTAGCATGTTCTGATTGCTGAAGGGCGAATACTTCAGATCTCAAACAGTCAATGGCCTAACATCAGATTTGCATGAGTTCTGAATATTTAACAGCTCTCTCCAGCACACCATGGCCACTTCCACCAGCAAATCTCTGTAGCTGCTTATAACACAAGGCAATCAGTGCCCCCTTCTCTGAATATGCTCATCATCTTCTTTTCCAACAAAATTTATTGGTCTGTGCCTGGTTTTCAATACTTATGTTTTCATGAGAGGTCCCTTGTGATGGTTAATATTATGTATCAATTGAAGAGTTCTGGTGTTATAGTGGTTAAATATTGGGCTGTGATCTGCATGGTGGGCAGTTTGAAACCACAAGCATCCCAGAAAGAGAAAGACTGAACTTTCACTCCCCAAAACAGTTTGTCTTGGAAACCCCTAGGGGGTTCGGGCAAGGGGATGGAGTCACAGTAAGTTAGCATGTATTCCATCACAGCTAGTTTGAAGTTTTGGAGTTATGTGTCAATGTGTTTGTCCAAATACTAGA
The DNA here is from genome assembly GCA_004026705.1 of Nesogale talazaci. Lineage (NCBI taxonomy): Eukaryota > Metazoa > Chordata > Mammalia > Afrosoricida > Tenrecidae > Nesogale > Nesogale talazaci. The sequence goes on from PVJH01006984.1 coordinate 28,899, forward strand.
AAAGTTCCTCCTCCACAATGTAATCAGTTTCCAGAAAGATATTTCATGTAATAAACCAATTGCTTAAAAATGGGGTTGGCTACGTTAGTTTTTGTCTTCTGACTATATGTGGATACTTGGGCAGAATCTTCCCTCTCCACTCTGCATTCTTTCCATCACCAAAACTAAGAAACTTGGGAACCAATCTTAGAGACAATGCCAGTCTGCCAGCATAAACATAGATGAATATATTTATATAGGATGATGTGGAAATAGATCTACCTGCATATACTTATAAGATTAGCATCAAGGTACCAAATGGACATTGAACCTTGACTCAAGTAGTTCCTCAATGCAAGATCACTTTGTTCTATTAAATTGGCACTCCTTGATGTTCATCTTCCTGACACAATCACTGAAAACAGATATATGCACAAGGAAAAGGGGTGAAGAAAGATGATGGTGCCCAGCTATCAAGGATATAGCATCTGGAGTTTTAAATGCTTGAAAGTAAACAAGTGGTCATCTAGCTCAAAAACAACAAAGCCCACATGGAAGAAGCACACAAACCTGTGTGACCATGAGGGGTCAATGGAATCAGTTAGCAGTTATCAAAGAACAAAAATCATATCAGTGCATACCCACCTTCTTCATATGATCCCTGAAGACAAAGGTGTGCATAAGCAAATGTGATGAAGAAAGCTGATGATACTTGGCTATCAAAATAGATAGCATCTGAGTTCTTAAAGGCTTAAAGGTAAGCAAGCAGTCATCTAGCTGAGAAGCAACAAAACCCACATGGAGGAAGCACACCAACGTGTATGATCATGGGACATCAAAGGGATCAGGTATCAGGCATCAAAGAACTAAAAATTATATCATTGTAAATGAGGAAGAGTACAAATTGGGGATCCAAATCTGTAGGTGAAGCAACATCTCCTTACAGAAGGGTCATAGGGAGGAGACAAGACAATCAGGGTACAATGTAGCAACGATGAAATAGACAACTTTCCTCCTGTTCTTAGATGCCTCCTCCCTTCCACAATCATGTTCTGAATTCTAGCTCACAAATCTGGTTAGACCAGAAGATGTCCACTGGTACAAATAGGAACCAGAAACATAGAGAATTTAGGACAGATGATCCCTTTAGGATCAGTGGTGACAGGTGCAATGTCAGGAGGGTGGAAAGAAGGTGGGGTAGAAAGATGCAACAGATTAAAAGGATCTACATATAACCGCCTTCCTGGGGTACGGACAACAAGGAAGTGGGCAAGAGGAGACATTGGACAGTGGGCAATATGACAAAATATAACAATTTATAAATTATCAAGAACCCATGAGGGAAGGGGGAGGAGGGAGGGAGTGGGAAAATGAGGAGCTAATACCAAGGGTTTAAATAGAAAGAAAATGTTTTGGAAGGATTATGGCAACAAATGTACATATATGCTTTGCATACAATGAATGTATGTACAGATTTTGATGAGAGTTGTATGACCCTCCATAAAACTATTTTAAAAAAAGACTGCTCCTGAATGAGATAAACAGTGCAAGTGTATCTGAGAGAATGCAGTAAATATAGTCCCTATTGGTACTCAGCGGACTGTCTTTACAATGTCTGCTGACCCAGCTCCAAGCTACAGTGAATATTGCCTGCTTAAAGTCTCCATCTTCTCTGTGTCACAGGATAAATTTCTCTGTTTTAACATGTCTCAGACTCACCAGTCACTAAGTGACTAATGCTGCTGTCTTGTACCCCGGTGTTCATTTTGACACATATCACAGAGCAGAACTTTCCCAGAAGATTCCCTGGCTGCAGTGTTTATAAGAGTATAGCACCAGCTCTTTCTTCCACAAAGGTGTTTGCGGACCTTCAACAGCCAGTATTTTGAGTGAATACTCAATTGTTGCATCACTATGATTCCGTAGTGGCCGGTGCCTCAAGTAGGAGCCAGGTGTAGTTTTTATTCCAGCACACTGGCAGTCTACATACACCACAAAGGTCATCTCTCATAAGATCATCATTGTTTTCATTGTTAGCTACGAATGAAGCAAATTCCAACACATAACATCTAAGCACAATGAAACCAATGCTGCCCGGTCTTGTCCATCCCAAGATCCATGAAGGATCGGATTATTTCATTATCTAGGGTTTTCACTGGCAGACTATCAGAATTAGACTACCAGCCTTTCTTCCTGTACTATTCTTTCCTGGAAACTCCACTGAAACTCATTCAGAGCACATTCACAGGTGGTAGGTCTGTATAAGATGCACGATCAGGGGATCAGACCAACGTCTCTCAGCTGGAATAAAAGAATTCTGCTTAGCTTCCTTGCCCTGTCCTATGCTGTTTCCTTTGCCTCTTTTCTTCTTCGAACTCTTGCTCACCAATGCCTTACCTCTAGAATCCCATGGCAGATTCTACTTCGAAGCAACCCATGCTTAGAAAAAGGATATATCTAGGGTGAGTAAGTGGTTAAAAAAAGGAAGAGAATAAATTTCAAAGGGAAGATCAAACTGAGCAATAAAAATGTTGAAATGTCTCTTTCTTGGTCTCTGTGTGGCACACAAGGATTGCACTCAACTACTACCCTAAAGTAGTAATTGAAACCCACCCAGCTGTGCCCCAACAGAAAGGCCTGGCAATCTGTTTCTGCAATGATTACGGATAAGAAAGCCCATGAAAACAGTTCTGCTCTGCAGTTCACAAGGTGGATGTATGCCTCCTAGACAGCTACGGAGATGTTTTGTGTTTGTTTTGCCTTTTCACTGTCCTTTATAACAAACCAAGATGTTGGCAGCTCATATCATTGATTATCTGTATCATGGGATAATGTCTGCCCTGCACATTTTTTATGAAGATAAATGAATTAGCATTCCAAGCAAAATCCCTATGATGGCTGCTACCATGCGCAGGCTTTCAATAGTGCTTGCTCTTATTACTGAAATGAATAGCATTCTTATAAATAGCTTGTTTAAACAACAAAAACTAATTTGCTTGTGACTAGCAGAACCAGGAGCTAAGTTTACTGAGAGCAGCCTGCTCAGCCCTATATGCAGGGAGTTTTCTTATCATCATTCTCCAACTCGAAATGAGTCCTTCCTCTCTGAGGATACAGCCCCAAGGCTTCAGAGGTGAGAGCAAGGAAGACACTATAAAAATAAGAGCTGTGGCTTCTTTGGTGGCTTCTTACTATTTATTTAAAGTCGTTATTTGGGAGGGGGGAATAGAACAACATATACTATTTGGGTCAGACTCCTTTTTTGGACAGCTGTTCTTAAACTGAATGTGGTATGCACTTTATTAAAAGAAATACTCAAACTGGCACCTCACTTACTTTAGACATGTTATTGGTGGAGCATCAGTCCCTGGAAAAAGGCTATCAATGATTTGTAAAATAGAAGATCACTGAAAAAGAGGAAGACTGTCAACACGATTGATTGATACTGCGACTGCCATAATGAACTTCAGCCTTACCATTGTGAGGATAGTGCAAGCAGTGTTTCCTTCCCTTCCGCATAGATGGGTTGTAATGAGTCAGAAAAAAGAATGGGTGGCACCTAACAATGAGATAAATATCATAGACAAGATACAAAAAAGTCACCACTCTCTCTCACTTCAAAACCTTTTTTTCTTAACCAACTCTAATGTCATATCAGAGATCAGGGCTGATAGAATGCCTGCCTGTTCCATGAGAAATGGATTTGAGGCCAGGTCAGTGCACTTCACGCAAAGCCAATAGTAGCTGGTATGTTGCTGTGAGAATTATTTCCTGTAGAGCGTCCAGATTAAGATAAACTAGGAAACTAGGGAAAAAGTTATGGTTCCCTATGGCTAAGAAGCAGCTAATAAAAACTGGACTTATTATAATAACTGGACTCCATTATGCTTTACCTCAATATGAATTATGACTCAATTCCACATATCCGACAAAAACAGACATATCCGACACACCATCGTGGATTTGGGGTTTTAGTGTGAAGATAGGAGCCCTACTGGCATAGTGGTTATGTGTCTGCTGCTCCGTGCAAGATCAGCTGTTAGAAACCACAAGTCACTCCCAGGGCGCTCAAGCAGGTTTTCTGCTCCAGTTTTCTGTCTTGTAAATGCACAGAGCAGTTCTGCTCTGACCTACAGGATGCTGTGCATGGGAATCAATTCAATGGCAATAAGTTGGATTTTCTTTCTCCCCCCTCTACAATTAACTTAATTAAATTATTAACATAATTAAATTCATGAAGTAAAATCCTACAAGGCTGAAAAAAATATAGATGGCAACCAGCATCCAAGAGAAATTAATACTGAGGTGTGGGTGGAGATGAAGAGAAAATTAATTTCAAAAGATAGGGGAAAAGCAAAAAGTGCATGGTTGGATATGACTCAGACTGCATTTTGAAGTTAAAAATTAAGTACAATTTCCTGGAAAAATTGTTCAGTCTGTGTGATTGTCCCTGTTAAGTGACAGTAGTAACTGTGTCCAAACCCATCATCCTTCTCTATCTTCTACCATACAAAAAGAAAAGGAAAAGCCAAACCTACTGCCATCAAGAGAATTCTGACTCATTGTGAACCTACACAGGGTTTCAAAAGCTGGGATCTTTAGCAGCAGCTCAATTCTTCTTTCTCTCCGGAAGCAACTAGATGACTTGAACAGCTGAACTTTCCCTTAGCAAGCTGATGTTTATCCAGCTTTGCCACCAGACTGCAAAATACATTTAAGCGCCCTATTATAATAAGGATAGGTCATGTGACCCTGTTGTAATCAACAAGGTGAGGCAACACTACTAGAATGCTTCTGACTTAGGGGCAGAGGGTTATTTATTGGTTTGGTTTGATTTATTTTTTATTGTTGCTTTCATTTATTGATTGTCCATTCTGTTGAAAGAGAGAGATCTGCAAAAAAGGTTCTCGTCTGCTGCTTCTCTTTTTCTATATGTGACTCTGGCCTTGCACTAAGCTCTGGCAACCATCCGGAGACCACGAGGATTCAAACACATCTCCAAAGGCAACAGAGCAAAAAGACAGGAAAAGTCAAGTTCTTCATCACAGGGCCAATCCACCGTGCAACCCACACAACCGCCTTTTCTGCGCTTCCCGTTCAACCACACACTACAGATCTGTATGATTTTAGACACATTCAGTCGTCTACCCTGATGTTTGTAACAAAACATCCTCATATTGGAGATAATGTTTAGATACAAATAATTCCCTTGATGCTGAAAGTCATTACAAATCACTTCAGGAGATTTCCCAGAAAAGGAGATAGTGTCTATCTCTATCCAGACTACAGACTACCAGGTGTTGTAGAGGAATTCTCAAATACAAGGCATGTGGGTGGCAGGCTAAACTCATAGGTATGTAGCTAGTCTGCTAATGGCATCAGAGAGAGACTTGCAGCCAACTAAATAGACAGTGATTAGTGAAGAGAATAAATTATAATAAAAATAAAACTGAGCAAAGAGAGCCCAAATCTTAACTTAGTAGAATGGTGCATATAAATAATTACATGCATAATTTCCATAATTAAAAGTTTCTTATGTGCTTTATTATATTTACAATTTGTTAAAATATTTTTCAAGTGATAACAATTGATAGATGAAATGATTCCTACAATGTACAGATTGAGAGACAATCAAATGCTTGCATGACTTTTATATAAAATCTTTATTGCATGCCTTTCTAGAAAATAATAAAATATATCATCACTTCTAAAAAGGCAAAATACCAAAAGTGTGTTTGTTTATTCTGTTGTTACATTGTTTTATTAAATTTGGAAACAACAGGTGCTAATTCCCTAATCATGGGGTAACCACAAACTACTAAGAAGAGTTTATTAAACAGTTTCAAGCCATTTTGGGAAATCTGTGGGGTTTGCACAGCATGCTCTACAGTCAGAGTTCAGACAGATTCAGAGGATTCGTCTGTAAGTAATTAAAACCACGCATCCACAAATTAAAATGCCACGATGGTAGAAAAGTTCTGATGAATAGTGGAGAATGAGACATATTCCACTACTTAACTACTCACTGAACTAATTAAAGAACGCTTCAGTAAGATTCATAGTATTTGGACAGATTACATAATGCTCATGGTGATGAGCTCAATCAAGGTCCAAAACTAAAACTCACTGGCTGCGAGTCCATGATGACTCACAGCAATCCCCTGTGGATTTCTGAGTCTTCCCTCTTGTTGAGAGTAAAAAGCCCAGGCTTTCTCCCTCAGAACTGGTGGTTTCAAACTGCCAAGCATGGGGATCACAGCCTAACACTAACCACTACACCACCAGTAAGAGGTTTACTATTACAGATTGCTATTCAGCTCTTGCACCATAAAAAGCTCTTGCAACATAAAAGAAAAAAAAGAAAAGATTGCAGTAATCTTTCATGAGAAAAACTATGAAGAGAAAAATATAAGCATTGGGAGAATACAGAATAGGTAGCAAGAGTTACATGCAGGGAACAAGAAACCAGAGAAGTAGTAGCAAAGGGCAGAGACAACTAGAGGAGACAGTCAGGCATGATCATGAAATGTGCAAACACCTAGAGTTAGAAAGCCAAAATGAAGGACACGTTCAACATGTCTTAAACAGAAAGAACTTAAGAACAAATCCAAGCCTCTATTTCAAATATTGAAACTTTCTCTTGCAAAATATTGAATGATACAGGAAGCATCAGAGAAGATGGAAAGTATACAGTCACTGAACCAAAAAGAACTTGTCGACATCCCACCGTTTAAGAAGGTGCCATAGGAGCAAAAAGCAATAGCTCTGAAAGAAGTTCAAGCTACACTGAAGGCATTGGCCAAAACCAAGTCTCCAGTTATTGCTGAAATGTCAACTGAAATATTTCAAAAGCTGATAAACACTGGAAGTGCTTACTCAGCCTTATCAAGAAATTTAGAATATAGATATTTGACCAAGTAAGTGGAAGAGATAAATATTCATTCAAATGAAAGGTGACCCAACAGCTTGCTCAAATTATAGAACAATATCACTGAAATCACATGCAAATACATTTTTGTTCAAGATCATCCAACAAGGGTTGAAATAGTACATAATCAAGTTGCTGCCAGAGGTTCAGGGCTGGTTCAGGAATAAAGAATCTCAGTGCTGATGTTAGCTGGATCATGGATCAAAATATAGAATACCAGAGAGATGTTGATTCGGGTTTTATTGACTATGCCAAGGAATTCCACTGTGTGGATCATAGCAAACGATTAGTATCTTTAAAAGAGTGGAAATTCCAGAACACTTCATTGTGTGCATGAGCACTTTACCTTGAATAAGATGCAGTTGTGAAAACAAAAGGGAACAACACTACCTGGTTTAAAATCAGGAGAGGTATACATCCCCTGATTATACAAAGGTTCTAATGTATCCTCTCACCATATCTGTTCAGTCTATATCCTGAGCAAATCTTTAGAGAGGCTGGATTGTATGAAGAAAAGTGTGGTATTGGTATTGGAGGAAGTTTCATTAGCGTAAAACCTGCTGTATGGAGATGACACAACCTTGCTTACTGAAAGGGAAAGGCACTTGCAGATAAAAATGAAATATATTGCATCTTTCAATTCATATTGCAACTGAATGTCAAGAAGGCCAAAATTCTCACAACAGTACCAATAGATAACGTCATGAAAAATGGAAAAAGGGTTTGATTTGGCAAGCATTTTGTCTTTTTGGGATCCACAATCAATTCACTTGGAAGCAGCAACAAAGAGATGAAAGATGTACTGATTAGGTAAATCTGCTGCACAAATCTTTTTAGAGTATTGAAAAACAAATATATTGCTTTCAGGACTACGGTGCACCTGATCTAGACCATGGTATTTTCATTTGTCTCATAATCATGTGAAAATTGGACATTGACTAAATAAGACCAAAGAAGAACTGATGTATTTGAATTGTGGTACTGGTGAAGAATATTGGAAATAACATGGACTGCTAAAGGCCAAACAATCAGTGCTGGAACAAGTATGACTGGAGTGCTCCTTAAAGATAGGTTGGCAAGTGTTGGCTCCCATACTTTGCACATATCAGGAGAGACCAATCCCTGGAGAAGGAGAGCAACATCATGCTTGTTAAAGTGAAGAGCAGGAAAAAGGAAGAAGACCCTCAATGAGATAGATTGACACAGTGGCAGTATCAATGGGCTCAAGCATAGCAACAATCATGAGGATGGTGCAGGAGTGGGTAGTGTTTCCTTCTGTTGTACATAGAATTTTTATGGGTTAGAATGGACTTGATGGCACTTAACAGGAACAATATTATTAGCATTGAACATCTCATTTCTGTCAATCAATTATATAAAATTTGACATTATAATAATAATAATCTTGCTGACTTGAAAAAACTGACATAATTAAGTAAAACACTCTACTTAAAAGCCATTTGAGGCTTGAAGATAAAGAAATAGCCAACTTGCTGGGAATCAACAAAACCTACATGAAAGAAGCACACCAGCCTGTGTGATCCTGAGGTACCAATGATGGGATCAGGTATTAGGCATCAGAAGATTCAGAACAAACAATCATATCACTGTGAAAGGGAGTCAGGGACAAAGTAGAGAGCCAATGTCAATCTGTAGACAATTGAACATCCCCTCACAGAAGGGTCACAAGAAAGGGACTACCTAGCCAGGATGCAGTATAGCACCAATGAAGCATGCAACATTCCTCTAGTTATTAGTGCTTCTTTTCTCACCCCTACCCCCTATCCCCATGAACATGACCCCAACTTACCTTACAAATCTGGCTAGACCAGAGCTGTACCCTGCAACAGACAGGAGCTCTCAACACACATAATCCAGGACAGATAAACCCCTCAGGAACAATAATGGGAGAAGCAATACCGTGAGGGTGGGGGAAGGTGGGAGGAGAAAGGGATAACTGATCCCAATGATCAACACATAGCTTCCCCCACCCCCTGGGGGATTAACAACAAAGACATAGATGAAGGGAGACAGAGGTCAGTCTAAGATATGAAAATAGAGGCTGAGCCCCAGTGGCATAGTGGTTGTGTGTGGGACTGTGGCCCATACGGTCGGCGGTTCAAATCCAGCAGCAGCTCTCCAGAAGCAAGGCTGGGCTTCCTACTTCCACCAGGGCAGTGATGCCCCCCCAAAAAAAGATATGAAAATAATAATAATTTATAAATTATCAAGGTTTTATGAGGGAGAGAAGATGGGGGAGAGGGGGAAAAATGAGGACCTGTTACCAATAGCTCAAGTAGAAAGAAAATGTTTTGAAAAGAATGAATAGTAGTAGCAATGAAATGTTCTCAAATGCTTCCTCCCACCGACTATCCTTATCGCAATTCTGCCAGACAGATTTGGCTAGACCAGGGGAAGCACATTGGAGTCAAAATGTGGATTTCAGGATAGATAATCCCTTGAGACTAGTGGGGAGTGGTGGAGGGATGGTGGAGTAGAAAGGGGAACAAATTTCTCAGATCTACATGTGACATACTCTCTGGGGTGTGGACAATGGGAGGGGGGGGGAAGAGGTGAGTGAAGTGACACATTATACAGTGTAAGATATGAGGAGGTAATGGCGATTTGTAAGTTATTGGAAGTTCATGGGGGAGGAGAAGGGCGAAGGGGAAATATGGGAAATTGGAATTAAAAAAATAAAGTACTAGAGGAAAGATGGGAAGAGGAGCTTGTGCTGGAGGGGTTCAAGTAGATAATGTAGATGAATGTAGCAGCATATATACAAATATGCTTAATACAAACAATGTATTAAATGTATGAGCCCCCAATAAAATCTATATTAAAAAAAGAAAAGAATGATGGCAACATATTTACTGATGTGCTGATACAATAGATTCAGGAATTGTTATAAAGTCTTTAAAACCCCCAAATATGATTATATTTAAAAGCCCTTTGAGTAATGCAAATTTATCCTCCAAGGAACTATTAAATTTCATTTTAGTAATTATATGGTTATTTTATATCTTCTGGTTAGTCAAAGAAAGATATGTAAATACATAAATTTTATCTTCAAATTCTTAGTGAGATATCATAAAAATAAAGTGTGTATTATAATTATTATCTTTCTTCACATATAATTTCTTACTATATAATAGTTTTAAATTTTGAAGGAGAATTAAAATATGGGAATCCTAGGAGAAGAATCTAACAGAATATACTCCCAACGTTTGAGGCTAAGATCATCATAATCATGTAGTTATAAATTAGGGGGGGGCAAGCCAAAAGAACTACCTTAATTATCTGCATGATTGAATCACTCTAAGAGATCTTGAAAAAAGTTGCTCCTATGAGCAAAGGGCATCTGAAATGTAATCATGGAAACTGAATTATGAGAGCAATAAACTACCCCACAGTTTTGTAATTTGTCTTGCATGAGGTAATAATAACTTATTTCAAAAGGCAAAAAATAATAAAGTGATCTCCACATTTTCCAGCAATGAGGAGCAAGCAATTCATTTTAGACCAGAATGCCTTAGAACAGAATTTCCTATAATGGACTAAAACATGAGTGGACTGGATTTCCCCACAAACCTTACCATTTACAAAACTTATCATTTAGAATACAAACAGGAAACATGACTGTCAGAATTTCTTTACATACCCATGGCTCAGGAAAGATCTTCCTGGTGATTGAATCTGATCAGAAAAACAAATTGGATACCAATAAATATATTCATAGTTCCCATCTTACTAAAGACATAAAGGATATTAAATATCAGATGTTTAGGGAATGATGACAGCGTCAGGCGTGCAAAGGTGCTTGGCCCAATATATGGACTGTGATAAGTGATGCACAAACCCCCAATAAAATAATTTTTAAGAATAAATAAATATTCCATTTTTAGGGGGTACTCTGTCATATACTTAGGTGTGATATCAGAATGGACCGACCAGTTCCTGGAGAAGGATATCATGCTTGGTAAAAACTGAAAGTTAATTAAAACATGAAAACCCGGGCTGAGCCCCGGTGGCATAGTGGTTGTGCACAGGACTGTGGCCCACTGGGACAGAGGTTCAATTCCAGCAGTGGGGCTGGGCCTCCTACTCCCACCACCGGAGAGCAGTGATGCCCCCAAAAAAAAAACAAGAAAACCCTTAGTGAGAGGGCTGTATTAATGGACTCTAACAGAAACAATGTTTGAAGCCCAGGACCAGGCAGTGTTTCATTGTTATGCACACTGGGTCGCTATGAATCCAAACTTACTTACTCTATAGACCCTACTCACAACAATAGTAAATATAAATGTTAAAGCTATGACTGGTTTCTTCATTCATGGTTTTCTAGTGTTTACAATGGCTTCTTAGACATTGCAATTTGTGGCCCCTGGAAGAGATGGTCAAGGCAATCATGTAGGTCTTCAGCGTCATGATTAAGACCACTTTGTGGTCCCTTTAAGAGAGCATTACCCTCAACAAAGACTACCTGCACAGGCAGGTGGGTGGTTTATTCCATCACTACTCAGCATTTTTATTGATATTGAAGATCTTGAGTAAATTGATCAATAAATAAATGAAAATTGGTTTGAATATACCTTTTTAGAAAAAGCAACTTTCTAATTAAGTACATACAGTTAAGGAGTAAAATGTTTTAAGCAAAAATGTTAATGGCTACTCACTGAACAGTTGTAACTTTTGCGATGTTTATGCAAATACTTTAAGAGACAGGAACAGAATAGATAGCTACTAGAGAGCAAAATGACATACAAACTCACTGAAAGACTGGATTTTTTTTTTATTTAGGGTTTCTCTCAAGTTTCAAGTAGTGTGCTGTAAGATTTTATTACTTAAAACAGGAAGAAATCCTGGAGTAGTCTTTCAATCACAGTACCTTGCTTCAATAAAGTTGGCTCAACAGTGGAACCTGAATCAAATAGCCAAGATACAGCTTCTCACTTTTTTTCTCTCTGGAAGAATATGCTCTCCTGTTGTTGTTTTGAAAGGATAAAAGACAATTATGGAGATGGAGGTAAGAGTTATACCTAGCAGTGGGTAATCAACTAATTGAATGCTCTCTGCTTTTTATCACCAAGACATCTGGGTAACCTCTCCATGGGTCCCTGGAGGGAACCTGCTTAATCATCCTGATATACTACCCAGAAGTCAGGAAGGAGAAATTCACATATGTGCCCAACTCCAGAGAGAGAGAGAGAGAGAGAGAGAGAGAGAGAGAGAGAGAGACCTCTGCCAGGACCAAAGGTGCAACTCAGTTATTTCGCTATCTTTCAGCTGTGTGGCACAACTCCAAAGGGTGCTACTCACACACATGATCAAGTGAAAAGTGATTCCCGGGACATCCTGACCCAAGTGCAGTGGCTCTTTGAATCACTGCTTTCTACTGGAGAGCTCAGAGAACTTCATATGATGGTGGTGATGATGATGATGATGATGATGATGATGATGATGATGATGATGGACAATGACTGAGATTGGTGTGTACTTCCAGAAGACTAATCACTTTACAGACATTATAGAGGACTAGGTGGACAACTTGGAAAGTATTTGCTAATAACCAGTATTGTGTTTTAAAGGAGAGAGTATATGCAGGATAATAATAATTATTTTATGTTCTCTCAGAAAATGAGTGAATTATGCGATGAAAAATACACCTATTAATACTGTAAATGTATTAATATTCATGCTTTGACTTTTGAATTTGTTTTTTTTATATTTGGGAGGGTAAAGTTTGTAGGTTAAAGTGAGAAGTTATTCTCCAACAGATTTTGAAAATGTAAAATATTTACCTATAAATGAGAGCAATTCAAGAAACAAATGAACTCATATCAAATGCCAAAAACTACTATGGTTATGTCATGAACAACTCTCAAAATCCTAAATAATGTAAACAATGGCAAAGTAGATTAAGCACAATGAATATAAACATTTTAAACTTTAATTAATACAAAGATGCTTGATGCACATCTCAGCAAGAATAGTTTCTGCATTGGGTGAATGTCAGAGGCAACCGCAATTAATTTAATATAATGATCATGATTCTAACCATAAGCATATTTATAACTTGCTATAAAACAGTCATCAGTTTATTTGATTTCCAAATCCACCTTCCAGTTTGTAAAATATATAATTATAAAATTATATTTGAATATATTATATATGAGAACCTTTAGTCTTAACTGCTTTAAAATCCTCATGATATGGTCTTTTCAATTACTTTTTTAAAAATAAAAAATAATCAAATGCATTTGGTTGATGTGCCCTCTCTTCACATTTCCACCAATCTTTATAAAATGTAGAGGCACTGAATAATTCATCACAGATCATTTATATAAATACTGAGAATAAGATAAAAGAGTTTTACAATGAGAAATAATGGTGTGCTGGCTCAATGATAGTGATTATGAATTTCAGTCCTTAAATAATGATGCCTGTTTTTGACAGCAAATCATTCTACCAGTCCTTCCAGGCCATTTCAAAATTTGTTTGACATGAGACCATGGTCAAAAGCCCTAGGACCTGAATAATATATGCCTATATTACTCAGAAAAATCTCTCATCTTGTGATAAAGTCATGTATACCTTTATAAAGGGATAACTTTTTCAAGTAATTGTGGGCAAGTTCATAGAGAAAGACAATCTCAACCAAATCTGTAACTTCCTCCATATAGGAACTCCTAAAAATCTGAACTCTTTGCCATTAAGCCAATGACCACTCACCCTTTATAGCTTCATAAGATTTCCATTGAATCCATGCCCACTGAATGTAAATAGTCAACTGTTTCTGGTTAGAAACCTAGGAGAGTGACACTAATGGTATTTTACTGATAACGAGCTGCACATTAACTTTTCCAGTTTACTCAATCTTTGTAGAAAGCAGTTCTGTCTGCTAAGACAAATAAACAGCTTTCATCACTGAACCTTGGAAAGTTAAATGCTGGAAACGTGCCTTTGAGAAGTCGTGCTAGTTCGCTAAGGTGAAGGACCCTATATTGAATCCCTCACTGTGGTGACATCTTGGAGGAGAGAGCGGAGCCCTGACTCATGAAGAATGTAGGAGTGGTGAAGGAGAGAAGCTTGCTCTACCTGGAGAGGACAGAGGTGTGCGGATGGTGAGGAAAAAGCAGCGCTTAGAAAGAGGGAACTGCCATGGCTTACCTGCAGTACGTGGGTCAGGTTGTTAAATAAGGCTTGGCCAGCGCTCACTTTGTACTTGACTCCTCTCACTGTACCATTTTTGCTTACAATGTTGACTCTTCTTGTCCCAAAGCCCTGCTCGCTGGCAGCCCTTGCTAACGCCAACAGGTTATCCTGGTCATTCTCCTGCTCGTCACTTTCTGATCCAAGGTGGCCATTTGGGTGTCCGTCAGACCCACTGAATCCATCGATCCCACAGACGCTGGCACACTCGGAGTCCAGAGATCCGGAAGGCTGCCCGTCATCGTACACTTCCTTCAGAACTCGCCCACTGTGGGACGACGCAATCCGAAATCGGACTCGGCGTGGCCTGTCATTTTCCGGCTTCATCTCCCTTTTTAGCATCGTCACATCTACCCACCTGAACCGTTTACATCATTCTGGATCCCTTGTTATTGTACCAGCCCACTGGCCACCTGAGAATATCAAGCTCAATTCCAGTGACAGCAGCCCTCATATGAAACTAGAATTGAAAGAAGAGAAGATTCCCAAGAACTAACAGTGCATCTCTGCTATTAATAATGCATGTGTGTGTGCGCGCTATGGTTACCTTTAAACTAAAACCTGCAAAATGATCCCAGCTTTTAAATATTAAATGATCATGGGGCACTCTTTAACAGGACAAGTGCAAGAAAGTGGCATGCAAGGAACAGAAAATTGGTATGGGGTAAGGAAATGACAGACTTGGGGTTTGAAGTCGATGGTGAGTGTTAAAAGAATGTTAGCAGCAGGATCGTGTTCATCTTCCAGGGTAGGAACCAAAAGTACAATGTAGAATTGAAATGCCACGTGTCAGATAAACTCTGACTCATAGCAAGCAGGTAGGATAGAAGAGAATGGGTCCCTGTGAGTTTTCATAACTGGAAATGCTTACAGGAGTAGAAAGATTCATTTTTCTACTGCAGAGTGGTTCGTGGTTTTGAAATGCTAACCTTGCAGTTAGACTCTTAGAGCTAAATCCACTACCATACCACTGATGGGAGATGCTATATAGTCACATCACAGTAAATCTTCCTCCCGCCTTTCACTTTTTCCTTTTCTGTTACTATACAAGCATCTCATATAACAAAATACAATTAAAACATTTTTCACATATACGAGCCAGTGACATTCATTTTATTAATTGTCAATTACTGTCACTATTCCTTTCCAAGTTGCTCACCACCATTAATACAACTTCAGGCAATCCCATCCACCCACTCCTTGCCCCTCACAAGCAGTGAGTGAATTAATTCCCTTTTTACTTCCAAGAGGAGCACTCCTCACAGATCAATGAGCATGCTACATGTCTGCATAGAAAAATAAGTGTTCAAAACTCATTTTTTTCCAACTCACAGTGACCCTATAGGATAGAGTAAGGGTCCCTTTTTGTTTTCAGGTGTATAGTTTTGCAAGAACAGAATGCTTCATTCTTCTCTAACTGAGCACCTTGTGGTTTTGAACTGCTGACCTTGTGGTTAGAAGCCCAAAGCATAACCCAAAATGCCACTGGGGTTCCCACTATGCCGGCAATATTAGTTCTTTCTGAAAACTTCCGTTAAAAATCTACATTATCTATGGTGAATTTTCAACCTACGTGTCTCTGCTGAAGTAGATTTTCTAATGAATAACTTGCTGTAAACAGGCTATCCATAGAGAGAACGCCCACCCCCCACTTATGGAAAATATCATTTCTTTTCACAGAGGAAAGGTCTGAAAAGAAAACACATGCAATACTGAGGGAAGAATGGAAAATTCCCCCTACTCTGCCAAATCGGTCAAACAATCCAGGTGATCAGAATTGATCAATGGAACCAACTCACCCATGCATGCAGAAGGCTCCTCCTTGTGCTCTGCTCACCTGGATTTCCTATCACTTTGGCAAGCACCCGGGAACCACTAGAGATAGACAGGCGTCTTGAAACTTACCCTGTACTGAGTGCTCCTCGGCCTTCCAGGTGTTTTCCTACTTGTTGCTTTCCATCTGATTATCAACTGAATCTATATTTTATTTTACAAAATGCAGGGGAAAGCTAAAAATGGCAATTGAGAATAATTTCATTAAGGGTGTTAACAATGTTGCAGATTTTATCCCAGTGAGGAAGGTGGAGGTCAGCGAGATCAGCGGGCTTCTTGCATTTAACTCATCCGTTTCCTGAAGAGGAAGGAGCCTGAGCTTTGCATTTATTCCCCAGAGGACTAGATGGACCACTGTGGCCTGGCATTGTGCTATTGCCAACGCAGGGCAGTCAGAGAGTCTCTTCTCCGTGCTCGTTCTCTTCCTCCCTCCTGCTCCATGTGCCAGCTGGATGACGGCAGAGCCATTTAAAGCAATCCATTAGAGATGTCAGAGTCACAGGAAATCATCACGTGAACTGGGAACGTGCATTACATTATCGTGGAGTAAGAAGTAAATCTTTACTGTGCAAAACAATAGAAATTAAAATGTAGGGTTCATCAGAGCATCCAACATTGCTGAGGCTGATTAATATGAGGGTAGGTCAAAAGAGCTCTACAGAATCATAGGAACCTTTATGAAACAAAAATATGAAGCTATGCATTCTGCAGGTGGTTTCATATTTTTCACCCTTCCCTGAAGAATGTTGTGCTCTTTTTGATTTATGGCTCTTTTGATTTATGACATATTAAAATGTCAGTCTTGGCCTTCTGCTGGACCACAAGTTAAGAGCCTTCAAAATAATTTTTTGAGTTTGGGAAACTTCTAAATGGACAATATTAATGCTGTAAAATGGATGGAGTGAGGTTTCCCAATGAAATTCTCATAGGACATCCTTATCACACTCTAAGAAATTTCTTGATCCATTTCTCGCCTTTGTAGTTTTCAATTTTCTTCACAGCAAACCCCCAGGATTGTACTGTTCTTCAGGAAAATCTCATATATAGCTTTATACTGTGGTCCTTTAGTGTCTTGCTTTTACCACCCAATAATAGTAAGTCATCCCCTATACCATGATTCCAAAAAAATATGAATCTGATGTTTGAATTTAAAATCCTTCTAATATCTTACCATGCTGTAATAAATATTTAATGACTAAAATAATGCTGTACTAAACATTCTTGTTCACAAATCAATATCCACATATGCGATTAGTTCTGTTGTACAATTTGGTTGGGAGAGTAAACTTGATGCAGCAAGAGTTCAGACATTTTATAAGTTCCAGATTAATACAGCTGATTGTGCTTGAGAAAAGTTATGTAATTTATAATATATAACTTACATGTTATGCCAACCTTCACATGTATATCAGGTGATTGGAAATACCATAGCTTGGGTCCAGTATAGCTCAGCCTTCCAAGTAACCTCCCTACTGAAGCTCCATATTCACAGTTTTCTGAGTTAGAGGAAGCATGCAGTCACATTAGCAAGATTTAAATGCCAAAGGAAACGACGATCCAATCCCAGTATAACTGCTATCATCACTTTGATTCAAGGCGAGGCCTATCCCAGGGGTTTTCTTGTATTTTTGTCTTTGCTTTTGTAGTTTGTCTGTCATCATCTTGAAGACAGATCCCAGGCCTTTCTTCAGTGGCGCAGTTGGGTGAATTTGTATTACCACGTCAGGCTAGTGGTTGCATGCTTGCATCACCCATGGACAAGTATTTGATGATAGAAATATTTTTTCTGCTACCTGAAAAATTGCTACATTAAGGAACCTGGTGACATAGGACTTAAAGAACTCTTCTGCTAACTAAATGGCAGAGGCTCAAACAAACCAGTCATGCCACAGGAAGAAATATCTGCTTCCAGAAAGATTGTCATCTTGGAGAATTTTCCAATCTGTCCTGTAGAGCCACTACGGGTCAAAGTCAACACAAGAGCAAAAGGTGATCTTATAATTGTGGTAGTACATAATCTGTTGTCAATGTGAGATTTAAGAGTGAAGGGGTGGAGGTTAGCCTGTCCATCAGGTGGCAGCTTTTTAACCTCATTTGGAGGCACGAGGGAGATAAACTGCTCACTGGAATAAGCAGATAAACTCACTCCCTGTGAGACATTCCTGCAGACAAGACACATGGAACTATGCTAAAGCCCTGGAGCTAACGCCCCTGCCAGCACTGAGATGCTTCCACCGCCACGGGATCCACAAGGTTTCCCACCCACTGATCAGTGATGTTCCTGCCTTAGGTACCACGGCATGTGTTTTGGAGGTCTGAAGAGGAATGCATAGATTGGTATCACACATATGGGTTAATATCAGAATTATGGACTTGATCAAGACTGGGCTGAAATGTTTTCTTAAAGGAAAATTACTCTTGTATATAAAGTTCTCTCTTACACACAAACAAGTATCTATGAATTTGTTTCTCTAGTCAGCACAAACCAACACAATAATGGAGACAATAATATCTACTTCAAATGGTTGTGTTTACAAAATATCTAGGAGATATGTCTGGGGGGTCCCCTCCAAAAAATAGATTTTTTTAAAATGCTATGTTTTTACAAAACACCTCTATCACCTTCAAAGAACTTTCCATTACACTTATTATTTTATTGTTCAAACTTGCTATTCCATTCTTAGAATTGCTTTTCAAACTCATCGGTTTGGAGGCTTGCCAGTACCTCTCTCATTTTGATATTATTCTCTTTGTTCTTCTTTTACATTATCAAATCACTGTCCTTTCATGTATCTCTTCACTCATAAAAACAAAAGGAAGTTGCATGCAGTGAGGTCAGGTGTGTAAGGTGAGTGAGGAAGGAGAGATATGCTTTTTAACAAAATTTTTCACACTGTGATGGCTCTGTGAGCAGGTTCATTGTTGAGGTGGCAAAACCAACCTCCCATCTTCCACAAATCAAGATTTATCATGCACTGCTATGCTATCTTTTCAGAACCTCTAAATAGAAAGCTTGATTAACAGTCTAACCTGGTAGAACAAACTCCAAATGTGCTATTCATCTGCATTCTAATCTGTTGATGAAGTTGACAGACATCCAGGATGAGGTGCATCATCAGTCAACATTGCACCTTGTTGAAATGAGAAAATCACAGTATAAGGAGGTTCCCCTCCCTCCAAAGATGGAAAATGCTCTGCTGGGTAAAATTTTCATAGTATGCATTTTCCCTACTATCTGAGTATCAAGCAACTCACTGTGAGTTAGTGCACCCAGTGACGTTGCCTGCAAAGTTTCTCTCTGGTAACAGTGACTTTTTTCATAAAAGTGGTTTTGCTCAAATTCAGTTCTTATGATGGCTGATTTAAGAGAACACCATATGACTATGATATTTTGTTTCCTGCAAGCCACAGAAATTGTTGTGAGGTTGAACGCAGATAGCAAGGGCAGTGCTACAAAAAAAACAAGTGTATCAGTAGTTTTCTTGTTTCAAAAAAGGTGAAATGTTGATTGATGATAAACCTTGTCCTTGACCTCTGTCAACTTCCAGAATGGATGAAAAGGTCAACAAAATATGTCTGCTTGTGCTCAAAGATGGATGGTGGACCACTGAAGAGAGGGGGGTGTTATCTGGATTATCTTGGATTTGGGAATGAGAATGGTCGCTTCAACTTTGAGCCTTGGGTTCTGACTAACAAGGAAAAGGAGTGTTGACTGGAAACATGTCATGTCTTGAAAGAACAGTTCTAAAGTGACCCAGACGTTTTTCCCCAAGCTCATCACTGGTGACAAGATATGGTGCTATTCTTAAAATCCCCCAAACAAACATCAATCAAGCCAATGGAAGACATGATACTCACCTCATTTAAAGAAAACACTTGAAGTGAAATCAAAGACAATGCTAATTTTTTTTAATGTAAGGAGATACAGCATTTAGAGTTCATTTCACCATGTCAGACTCTTAATCAGGCATTCTATTTAGGGGTTCTGAAAAGATTGTGTAAGAGTTTGTGACAAAAAAAGACAGATCTGTAGTAGACAGGAGACTAGTTTTGACACCACAACAATGCACCTGCTAACACAGCCATCTTACTGTGCGAGTTTGGCAAAAAACAGCATGAGCCCCTGCCCCTACACCTTACTCAACTGACTTCGCTCCATGTGATTTCATTTTGTTTCCAGGAATGAAGACAGACATGAGGAAAAAAAACAGTGATTTGGCAACACAGAAGAGGTAAAGAACAATACAAGAGGGGTGCTGTCAGCCATCCAAAGAGATGAGTTTGAAAAATGATTCCACTCATGGAATCACAGATTTGGCAAATGTATTAAGTGTAATGAAGAGTACTTTGAAGGTTGTTTTGTAAAAAAAAAAATTAAACACACAGATTTGAAAATAATTCTGGTTTTCTGTGTACCCCCTCATATGTCAAATATATCCACTTGCATGTGTGCAGACTATGTTTCATAATATAAGTGACGACACTAGCTGAGTCATCTCTCTTTCAAGGATGAACCATTCTCTGGTAAACCGGAATACACCTTCTATAAGGGTCTGCTAGAAAGCTATATGCAACAAGCTTTCTCTTTGCTCTGCTACAAAATAAGGCCATGATATTATAGTTTGCACACATCTCTTAATTAAAATAAAAATCAATTTCTCTTTCAGTGACTTAAGCTAAAATAAAAATTAATCTCTTTTTCAGTGACTGTCTTTATCATTCTTTATTCCTCAGACAATGAATATTTCACAGGATATGCTGAGTACCACTCCAGGAGAAGATGTTATGATAAATATGAGCATATGTAAACTGATTACTCATATTTTCCTGTCTAATGAGTAGCATAATGCTTAAGCAAAATAGTATTAGCAAAATGTAGTATATTTTAAGCACATATAGGATGCCACTTACTTAAGACACTGGAACTTCTATTCATTTCATATTATACACTGGGTGCCCCCCAAAAAGAGTACGTTGACGTTTTCACCTATTGCACTTGTGAAAATGCCCCTGTCTGGAAAAAAATGTCTGAAGATGTTATCAGTTAGCATGAAGCACACCAGAGTCTGGTGTTTTCTAGTACAATCTGAGTACTCTTCTTATAGAAAGATAAGGACAACCAGATATGCAAGTGGCCAGTGGCCATGTAAAGATGCATTCTACAAGCCATGGAATGTCAAATGCTCCTAGGAACGGACAGAAACAGGGGAGGATCTTCTATATTCTTTTGAGAATGTCTCTGAGTAACTGTTTTAGCATCTAGAACTATAATAGATACAATGTTGCTGTTTAAAGTCACTTATATTTTCATACTTTGCCAAGGCAACTCAAGAGAATGAATACGCACTCTTATTACTCTGTTTCGTTCTGTTTACAATGTGGACTCATATGCTCTAGATCAATATAGCAAATTATCACCAGGGCTCTTCTTACTTTTCCCAGTATAATTTAATAAACCTTTGCATTGTAAATGCTTTACAAACATACCCCTCATCCTACACCTTGCACTCTTCAGTTGTACTTTTACAACCAACATTAATTTAGCAACATTTGTTAAGCACCTGATAAATATGAGACCATTTTTAGTGCATTCTGGTGATTGAAACAGACATTATCTAAAGAGGATTGACACGTGATATTCAATAAGCAAACAAATGTGAGTTAAAAAATAGAATCATGTGCCAAGGGAAATTAGTGAGTTCATGAGAAGCAGTAAGTGGCAAAGGTTGGCAATCGACCAAATGATGACAGGACACCTTTCTGAGAGGGCACCATGACACTGAGAAATACTGAAATTAGAAAATTGAACAATTCAGGCTGAGCCCCAGTGGCGTAGTGGTTGAATGCGGGACTGCAGCCCACTGGCTTAGAGGTTCAAATCCAGCAGCAGCTCTCAGGAGCAAGACTGGGTAGCTCCCACAACCACCAGAGGGCAGTGATGCCCTCTCCCCCCAAAAAAAATAAGAAAAGAAAACCAAACCAGTGAAGAGTCAAGTGGCAGGCAAAAGTGATTAGAGTTATCTTCTTAGCTGAAGTAACATTTTCAGAAGTCTCAAGAAAACCATTGGGCTTGTTCAAAGAACTTTAAAAAAAAAAGGCAAAGTGGATAAAAAAGGTTCCCATTCTGAAAAGCACCCTTTAATTTATTCATCTAATCTTTGAATCTCAAAACAGGAAATCTAGAACTGGTAATACTTACAATGTCAAGTGTTCACAGATTTGATACCAGCGAACAAAAGATAAGTCATTCCAAAATAACTTCTAAGTCCCAGAAGCTAGATAGAGGGTAGTCATACCCTAACGGAACTAGTTTGAAAAACACTCTTGGGGATTAATTCAAATATTTCAAAAATATCCTTTCTCAAATTCCAGTGGGAATAATAAACAAAACTCTCTGCTAGCCAATAGATTCCCATGACTCTAGAACAAAGAACTTCAATCCTTACAGGAGCAAAACACCTCATCCTTCTCCCCCAGAAGAGCTGATGGTTTCAAACTCTTGACTTTGGAGCAGTCCGGCCTGATGCGATGAGTGCTCCTTGAAAGAATCATCTAGGGCTGAGCCTCGGTGCCGTAGTGGTTGAGTGCAGGACTGCGGCCCACTGGGTTGGCAGTTCAAATTCAGCAGCAGCTCTCCAGGAGCAAGGCTGGGCCTCCTGTTTCCACCAGGGGGCAGTGATGCCCACACATAAAAAAGACATTTATAGAGTCATAAATTTAGACATGCACATAAGTAAATACCTTATTATATAGTGATAAGTATATAGGTCTGGGCTCAGCCCTGGCATAGTGGCTGAATGCGGGACTGCGGCCCACGGGCTTGGTGGTTCAGATCCAGCAGCAGCTCTCCAGGAGCAAGGCTGGCCCTCATATATATATATATATATATATATATATATATATATATATATATGAAAGAATAATCTAGGTCATTATTACTATTGTCAGGTTTTACTATTTCAGGTATTTACTATATATTTTTTTACTATTTGGGGTCTTTTTTAAATAAGAGTGCTTATTAATTTATTTGTAGAGTAGACATGAAAATATATTTATTCTTGCTCTCATCCTTTATGCAAAATATGCTCCCATGCACAATGCTGTGTTGATCACTGCTCAATAATAAGTCCTTTTGACCATCTTCCTGACACTTGGAACATCATTTTAAAATATCTGCCACGACCATTTTAAATGTGTGCAGCATGTGTCCTTATGCAGCGCCATTATTGCTATCACACTTATGGCTTTATTTTTACCCTTGAAAACACAGGGGAAAATGATTATTGAATGTGAAGCAGAAACTTTTCCAGTCCTTGGCTAAGTAATTGGATTTTCACCCACCATGCTTGTCACCAGAGAATCCATAACGAATGACTCAATCCCCAAGTGCTGTTTTCAAAATTTTTATTTTGAGAGAATCCATTCTTTTTTAGTCCCATGGGTGACTAGAGAGGAACAAAAGGATTTATTAATGATCATTGCAATGGAGACCTTAAGTGACCCATGAATATTTTCTGCTAGTAAAATATTGACCCTTATTAACAAACATGAATTCACAAATCAAAATTCAAGACATAATAATTCATTTTAAATTTGAAAAAATACATATCAACTCAAGTTCAAGTCATAGAGAACTTATTACAGAGGAGAGCTCACTGTGGGGTTTTTCCTGGTCATAATCTTTACAGAAACAAGTTGCAGGCCTTCTGTCACAGCTCCATTTGATAGGTTCAAACAATTTCTCCAACTCAGAGAGCTTGGGGCAAAAAAAGATGCCTAATCAGAAAAAGACTGTTAGCATCCCATAAAATATTCTTGGGAATATGAAAACTGCCATCTTATATAAAAAGAGTACATGGATGGTTCCTTCGGCAGAGGTTCCCAAACTTATATTATCTACTGTCCTCTTAAAAAAAAAAATTCCTCATGACTTGCCTAGCAATGAAAACCTTTTGTACTCCAGCTCTGAATCCAGGAGAAAGTATAGGCATCTGCTTTTACAATGCCCTTAGATCATTCCACACACCACTCGGGACGGGAGGGGGGGTGTCAGTGGCCCCCACTTTGGGAAACTATGGTTTATGCCTTAGTGACCAAGAATGGGTGCTATCGGTGCATGGGATGCTAGGCTTAATCTCGGATCTACTGTTCTTTGAATGTCCGAAGCAAATTGCTCAGCCTTGGTTTGCTCACCATTCTATGGGGGATTATAGGAAGAGCAACTGAATGGAGTTTAGAAGGAGTTAATAAGATGGTATACAGTGTTTAGCATAGTTCACAACAAATAAAATAGTCAAAGAACCCTTGACAGCTACGTAAACTAGCTAGACATAAATAGTGTTTGGAGAGAGAGAAAGAGAGAGAGAGAGAGAGAGAGAGAGAGTTGAGTATAATAACTTTGAAAAGGAATCAAGGTCATCCCATTCTTCTTCTGGCTTGATGCTAAGTGTTTAGAGCTGAACCAGTGCGAGGATCTTAGCCCTTAGAGAAGTACCATGCGTGCTCCTCAGAGGCAAGACTTAGCCTTACATCCTTTGGACAAATTGTCAGGAGAGATGAGTTGCTGGAGAAGGACATCGTGCTTGGTAAAGTGGAGGGGTAGTGACAAAGAGGAAGGCCCTCAAGAAGATGGGTTGACACAGTGGCTGCAACAAAGGGTGCACACGTAGCGGGCACCAGGTGTGCGGATAGAACCATGAGCGTGCAGTGTTTCGTTCTTCTATGCACAGAGGTCTCTACGGGCCATAGCCAACGCGATGGCGTCTAACGAAAACAAGAAGCAACAGAGAAGAAAAGCTTCAGGTTGAAGCAGCTTCAATCTTTTTCCACAGCGCTGTACTGCATGTTTACTATATTAGGCAGCGTACTTACTGCAGACAGAGATTCCAGTGCTTGTTTATACTTGATCATTGTGGACCCTTTGTGGATGGAAGCTGTCTCAGATTCCTCAAGCTGCTGAACTCAACAGTCGCCATCATTCTAATTTCTTAACCTAAATACTCTAAAGTTAACATGAGCACATATGAAGGATTGATAGTCTCCCGAAAGACTTTTATACTTAAAGTCCCCTCACTACATCCTATAACATAATTTGCATATAACCAATGCTCAGGAAACTTGGATGAACCAAATTTAAAGTAAGCTAGATTTTCTTATCAGAAACAAGCATACCAAGTGCTCCAAGGGGAAGCAAATAATAATTGGCCTAATATATCCCTTTCTTTCTGTCCTGCTTTTAGTCCATACACCAGCTAGAAAATGCTACATATTTACTTTTGAGACCAACATTTGTCATGCAATGCTATTAATTCTCTATGCACAATTCTTCACTACATTACAAATTGACAAAGTCAAAGGTACAAATAGTGTTCTCTTCTTGCAAATGCCCAGTTGCAGAAAGAATCAAGAGCAAGGAAACAAGCTTTCCTATGAGGCAGGGAGCCCTTTTGGGGCAGAGACAAAGTGCTCAGCTGCTAACAAGGAGCTTGAGGACCACAGCTCTGAAGAGAAAGATGTGGCAACCTGCTCCCAGAATGACTACTCCCCAGAAGCCTGATGGATCAGCTCTCCCCTGTGCTAGAGCCTCGTTGTGAGATGTGATCAACTCAACCGCAATGGGTTCACCTCCTAAGCAATGAATATTTGATTTGGCTGACTTCACCTGATAAAATTCAGATGTCTCAAGTAAATCCTCAGATCAGTTAGCACAAACTAGCTGCAAGAGCAGACTTTATTCTAGAGAGTGAAACACAGACTTTTTTCTTTCTTCTTGATGGAGGGAATTTCCAAAAGGAAGCAGAAAAACAGTATATATCCTTCTCTCATAATTTCATAATATATACTACTAAAAAATAAACCTTATGGTAAGAACAGTTTTAAGTAGCTTCAGCATTACTTTAGATGTATACATGCTTACCTCTTTCTTACTGAAAAAGGTGATGAGTGAAATAATGCATAATTTACCTCAC
Source organism: Nesogale talazaci (assembly GCA_004026705.1). Taxonomy (NCBI): domain Eukaryota; kingdom Metazoa; phylum Chordata; class Mammalia; order Afrosoricida; family Tenrecidae; genus Nesogale; species Nesogale talazaci. Next base: position 54,819 of record PVJH01006984.1, read on the forward strand.
ACATAAAATGTTTATTTCTCAAATTTCAGACTGGGGCTACGTCAATTGCAAATCCAGCTGCATGGAGTGGAGAAAAGATCAGGAAGACTGAGTGATCCAGGAACTCAAGAATAAAGATTAATGAAAAATAATAGAAACACTGGATCAGACCCAGAGATACTCAAAGTATTTTGCTATATCATTTTTTAAAAGACCAATTCTTTTATACTGTTACTCACTGAGACACCGTGTGTGTCAGAGTAGAACTAGACTACTTAGGATTTTCGAGGGCTGGATTTTTAGTAGTAAATCACTAGACATTTCTTTGCAGGCACCTCTGTGGACCCATGAATGCCTGACATTTTGATTCTTAGCTGTATTTGTTAACCTTTTCTATACCCAGAGATTGTATGTTATAAAGCCTGATGTTCAGCTCTGAGGTTTTGCCAGAATGGGAACATAAACAAGTGAAGTGGAGGTATAGTCTTAGAAATGTCAGCCTAGGAAATGAAATGCAGTTTTCCAAGTTGGCAGCAGGTTTCAAAAGAATGTCAGTAGTTACTGTGTTGGGGGGGAGTTTAAATCCCTAGAGCATGAGTTTCTTTCTCTATAGTGCTTGTACGATAAGTGTAAAGGTTCTTCATCTTCAAATCTGCTGAAATAGAATGGCAATGTTCTCAGGGACCACGCTGCTGATCATTTTTTCTAAGTTGTTACATTAAATTAATGAAATGAAAATAGTGTGTGAAGAGAAACACACAATACGGACTGGAAAATGCAGATTTTAGAAATTCCTACTCTGAAGCAGATTGATTTCTTACTCGTATATTTTTTAATCATGGGAAATTCATGTACAATATCATTTACCAATAAGTTGACATAAATTTAAAATGGACATGCCATATAACTTTATAGTAGCACAAATTGTGTGGGTGTGAATATAGATACAGATATTTTGGTTTCTTCCAAAAGCATAGCACGAAAAGAAAGCCTGGGGACATTCTAATTCTATTATGCTATCCTCGTTGCCAAGGTAACTGGGAACTGTTGATTCTGCTGCCTGAAATGAAAGTTAAAATGGGAGAGAAGAGGAAAATGGGCAGCCAGCAAGACAGAGATGCCAGCATGTGGAGATGCTGGTAGGTAGGGAGATAGGATCGTATTTTTGAGATCAGAAATACACTAGGAAGTTCTTTAAAAGCATGCAGAAGTGCTCAAGGATGCCAGTGGGAAGGAGGCTTCCTGAAGAAAAGTCATAAGGGAGCATCGATTGTGAGCTGGGTGGCTGGAAAAGCACATCCCCCACGAAACCATGGAGTTCGCTCAGCTCTCCCCGAGTACTTATCTCCTGTAGAAAGGAAACTTCTGCATGATACTGAGATTTATGTTTGTGCTCCCTACCATCTTGTATGAATACATTCATGTTGGCCCCAAAGCTTTTGCATATTCAAATTTGAGAGTCTGAAATCATCTATTTGGCTTTGATGTCCTCTGCTTGCAAATAAAATATCTGCTCAGCAGGACCATTAGAAAACTTAGTCATGAATTCACCCAAATGGGCAGGCATTCCTCTCAGAGTGATGAGGGATATGGATAGGAAAGTCAAGTCAGGAGTGAGGAAAGGAAGCAGACACATCTGGGAGAAGACAAGTGCATGTCTGCTATTAGAAAAAGGGAGAGGGCCAACTTCCAAGTCAGGGGAAAATGACAACAATAGTTTTAAGGACCCTAAGTGGGGAGTATGTTTGGTAACATGAACCCAATAAACTACATTGGTCTGAGTTTCTGGACACCCCCTGAGGATCTAGCCATGTACCATAGAACATTGGGATATCGAATTCTAGATCTTCAAGGCCTACAACACGCTCCAAAAGCCATTCCAGATGGAGGCAATGTGGAAACTCCACTAGACGAACTGGACTTTTTACCTCAAAGATATCTGTAACCTGAGGACTTAAGACTGAAATTACACAGTGTGTGAAGAAACAAAAGATAATATTGAACTGTCAGTAAGCAGATTAACATTTACTATTTATATGCCCTGTTTACTGTATTAAGGTAAGTATTACTCTGGCAGACCTGTGGCTGACATAGTCAGTGAATATTGTTGCAAGTTTTGCCTGACCACCAACTCCCATTGTTTGTGGAAATAGTGCCATCACATAAAGATTTATTCTGTATGAGTGACTGATCCACGTACTGTGATATGTAGTTAGTCTACACTTGTTCATTCTCCCTCTCTCAATAGTGTTTTAAAATCAGTACTACAATCCAAATATTTACACTATAAACAGAAGGTCCTTACTCCAGGAAGATAATCAATAAACTTCTCTACAACAAGGATGCCTCTAGCAAGGATGTCTCTAAGATGAACCAGAGGCGGTTAAAAAATATAGACTCAGGGATGTATTGGTGGTCACTTTAGCACTTACACTTCATCCTTACACTTTATCCTAACTCCAATCTAAGAACAATTTGTTCTTACAATATGGCCCTTCTTGATACTCACCTTCAAGAAGGAAAACAGAAGATAAGGGTGCTAAAGTAAAGTGTGGTGAAGAAATTAGATGGTTCCCGGCTATCTGGTACAATAGAATCTGGGCTGTTAAAGGCTTATTTTCAAACAAGTGAAACATCAACTGAGTCCCCTTAAAGGAAAAACATCAACATCCATGACCCATGGTTTATCTGGAAAGAATGGTATCAGAGCTCAGATTATGAATTTCCAGTGTGCAGAAGGCTATTGGAAGCTCAAAATACATTTTCAGGATCTACAAAAAAGAATAAGCCTCTGGTGATTTCCCTCTAACAATAATTGAAATATAGGAACAACCTGATTATCAGGCAAAGAGTGTTGGAGAGAGAACTATAGTTGATTAAAATGATAAATCTGCAGTCATTTGATCTCCACTCATACACATTGGTCTAATCTGACTTTTAATATTTTCTGTGATTTCTTTTCATATGGGAGTTTATCTCTGGTGCATTTTGTCATTGTTGGTAGCCTTCTTGACCTTTAATTATGTGTTTTAGTATGTTTTTTGCTATATGACACTCAGGATAAGTGAATCTATACAGATAACAACTAGAATAAGGGGTCCTAGAGAGGATTGTGGGAGAGGTGGGTGTAAGAGGAGCTGATATCAAGGAATTCAAGAAGGAAGAAAATGTTTTAAAACTGATTTTGGTACAATTGCACAGACAGCTTTATATGATTGAATTATAGAATGGTATGATGTTTGGATGATTTCCTAATAAAAACGGTTTGGAAAAAATTAAAGAAAACTCATACTAGGAACTAAATAACAGTTCTTTATTGCTATTGACAATTAACAAAGAGTATTTGAAGCAACCATTTTTCTCAAAGAGTTTGTCACCTTCTTGGGGGAAGAAACTATGATGCAAATTAAATGCAATACAAAGTAGGGCCATATGTGTGCAAACTAATTATCAGACTTTTGCTGTTGAGCCAAAAACCATCAGGAAGGAATATATTCCTAGAACTCCTTTGCCTCTTTCTTTTCCACACATTGTCACGTGCAGAGATCATTCCTGCTTTCGGACTGAAATCGACACTCAGAGTAGAATAATGCTACTATTGTTTTACTTTAGGCAGGGAAGTCAGAAGAAAGTTTCCTTTTTTGGGGGGGGGAGAAGTCATAAAGATGACTTATTTGATCCTCCCTTGAGTCTATGAACTGGGTTAGAGACCACAAGGTTAGAGGGGTGACAGCAAGGAGATATGCATTCCTTGGAAAACACAAAGGCCTCTAAGAACAAGCATTTTAGTTATGAGACTCAGGGAAGATGCAGATTGGGAAGATCATGCCCTCACTTCCAAATGTCAACTTCCACAACTCTTAACACCTAGGGAGATTTCTGTGTCTCTCACTAACATTTGGGAGCATCAGTAAATAGTACCCAGTGTCTGTGTATTGTGGCTTCACAAGGGCAATAATTGACATCCGTAGGACAGATCTAGGCAGCTTTGGGTGCTGTGGACATGGATAGGTATAAGGCAATACCAGAGAGCATTGGACTCAGAAACCTGTTGTGAAGTTTTCCACATGAGACTCACTAAACCCCCTTTTCCCAAAATAATATTGAAGGCTTTGACATTAGAGACATCGAGGGCTTGCGGTCTATGAAGATACAGAGCTGGTGCAATTTAAAAACCATTTGTTCCCTTGAGCTATGGAAACTACAGCATTTTACCAGTTCCTAACCATGCAGCCAAAACAGAAAGTTAAAGTTAAAGTGGGGGACTTTGAAAATCTTGGCATTAACTGTTAAATTTTTTTCAATTCTAAAATATACTTTTAAAAAATCATTTTATTGGGGTCTCATACAAGTCTTATCACAATTCATACATACATTCATTGTATGTGAAGCATATTTGTACATTTTTGCCCTCATCATTTTCAAAACGTTTGCTTTCCACTTAAACCCATGTTATCAGCTCCTCGTTTTCCCCCTCCTTCCCTGTCCCCTTGACCTCATGAAACCTTGATAACTTATAAATTATTATTATTAATTTTCATATCGTACACTGTTGGATGTCTCCCATCACCCACTTCCCTTTTGTCTGTGCCACAGGGAGGAAGCTATATGTAGATAAGGAAGACAGAAACACAGAAGAGTCAAAAATTGACAAGTGGGATATCCTGAAGATAAGACACCTGTGTACATCGCAAGAATTCACCAAGAGAGTATAAGAGCACCCATGGACGAGGAAGAAAACATGGAAAAAACTCGGAAACATGGAAAAATCTAAGAAAAAATGGCACATGAGTTAAAGAACTTATTGCTAAAATCGAAAATAAATTTTTTTCACATTTTGACATCCCTAAAATGCATTCTTCTGCCTGTATCTTCTAATAATTGTGCTCTAATGATCCAGTCACATTCAGGTTGTCTCTGGGTTTCCTTCCATACAGCTCTTGCACCATTTATTTAAGAAGAAAAAGATAGGAACAGGAAATGATCCCACTTCTCCCATTGCTCTCATGCTTCCTGCTCAAGTCTTCTTCCTCTTTGTCCCCTCAATAATCTTTTACCCCTAGATTAAAGAAAAAAAGTTTTTTTTTTTTAATTTTAGCTCCTTTCAACCTTCCAATCAATATCTGAGTAAGGGATTTTCCATGAGATCCAGGTAGGGACTCCTATGTTTCTATTCCCTTCTAGGGTCCCTACCCTCACTCAGTATTTTGTTTACGGAAAATAGTGGAATAATAACTACTGAACCTGGATAAAAATTAACTCTCTCACCTAATCAGTGAGTGGCCATCGTCCAGGAAGCATTCTGTCTTGTATTGATCCACAATCAATGCCCCTGGAAGCAGCAGTCAAGAGATCAAAGACAAGTTGTGCTTCATAAGTCTAAGGCACAAAACCTCTTTAGAGATTAAAAAATAAGGATGCTGCTTTGCAGGAAACATCAAGAGACTATGGAAAGGATGCACAGAGTCACTGTCTCAAAAACAGCTAGCGGACAGCCCACCATTTCAAGAGGTAGCAGAGGAGCAAGCACCAATCACGCTGAAGGGAGAAGTTCAAGTGCAATTGAATGCACTAATGAGCCTCTAGGATTCGATGTCATACCTGCTGAAATGTTACAGCAAGGTGATACAGCACGGAAATCCCTACGCCAGGCAATTTGAAAGACAGCTACTTGGCCAACTGACTAGAAGAGATCCCTATTTTTACTCAGTCCAAAGAAAGGTGATCCAACAGAAAGCCAGACTTACTTATGCTAAATATCACTGATATCACGAGAATGTATCATCCAACAGCAACTGCAGCACAATATTGACAGAAAACTGCCATAAATTCAGGCCAGATTCAGAAGAGGACATGGAGCAGTTATACCATTGTTTGTGTCAGGAAAACCTTAACTCAAAATGCAGAACATGAGAAGTATGTTTACTTGTGTTTCTATTGACTCTGTAAAGGCATTCAACTGTGTGGAATATAAAAAAACGATGACCAATCTTGAGATGAATGGAATTCCAAACTCTTCATTGTTTTGTGGAGAAATTTATACACAGAATAAGAGGCAGTTGTTAGAAGAAACAAGGGAAAACTGCATGGTTTAATATTTGGAAAGGTGTGTATCAGGATTGTATCTTCTCATCACACATGTTTAAGCTGTGCGCTAGCAAAAATCATAGAAGCTGGATTATATGAAGAAGAATGTGCCATCAAGTTTGGTAGAAAGCTAAGGAACAACCCACGATATGCAGATGGCACAAATTGCTGGTGGAGGTTAAGGATTGTAGCCTTGAGTATTGATTACAGTAAGCAAGAACAAAATACTCATCACGGAATCAATAGGTAATATCATGATAAATGGAGAAAAGATGGAAGCTGTTAAGGATTTTGTCTTGCATCCACAACCATTGCTCATGGAAGCAGGAGTCAAGAAATCAAAAGAGAGATTGCGCTTGGTAAATCTGCTTGCATAATACCTCTTTAGAGAATTGAAAATCAAGGATATTGATAACTAAGGTGGACTTGACCCAAGCCATATTATTTTCAATTATCTCATATGAATGTGAAAATTGGACATTGACTAAGGAAGACTGAAGGAGACTCAATGCCTGTAAATAGTACTGGTGAAGAATATTGAAAATACCACAAACTGCCAAAAGAATGGATTCTTTCTTAGAAGAAGTTCAGTCTGAATGCTCCATAGGAAGAACGATGATAAGATTTCTCTTGTGATCTGTATGGTGGTCAGCGGAGACCAGTCCCTTGGAAAAAGATCATGCTTGGTAAAGTAGTAGGCCTTCTAGAAAGAGAAAGACTTTTCACAAAGTGGATGGACACTGGCTTTATTGATGAGCTCACACTTCAGAGCAATTGTGAAGAAGTTTCAGAATCAGACAATGCTGCATTCTGTTGTATATTTCTATGCATTAGAATATGCTTGATTGAACCTAAAAACAACATCTTACACAGCATATCAATACCAAAATTTACGAAATCAATTTCTACCAAGTCATTCCTTTTCTTAATGTGTCAGTTTAGCTATCAATACTGATTGAAAGATTGGTAACAGAAATATTGCAAGCAAGTGGGAAAATAATCAATATGTATATCAAGTATCTGAAAATATTGATTCCCTATAGCACAGGATAGAAATGTCAGTTTTATTTCAACTCCAGAACAAAGGCTGCAGAAAAGGTTAGCAATGAGAAAGATATTACTAAAAATGGACAATTTTATTTTTTCACTGATATGGTATCCTAAGTAATTCTTACCAATAAATCTAGGGACTTATAGTTTAATCTTCTTCTACATATCAGACATGGCATATTCATAGTCATTCTTTTTATTCTCATTGCTTAAATATATACATAGTAGTCTGATTATTAAAGCATACTGTACACAGAACTGCTCTAGAATGAGGATTACTACTTATCAGTTTATTTCTTTACTGATTCATTTATTTCTGGTAAGACATTTAAATTTCTGTAACAAAGTTTGTGTGGATTACAGCTCAATATCAAGAAGATAAAAATCCTCACAAATGGACCACATTGTGATAAATAAATAATAGATTGAATTTGGGAAGGATGCCCTCTTCCTGGGATCGACAATGATCTTGAGACAGCAGGAAGGAGATTAAACAACAGATTGCATTATATAAACTTACTACACAAAACCTTTTTAAAGTGTTTCAAAGCAAGGATATTACTTTGAAGACTACAGTACACCTAACAACCTATGGTACTTTCAACTAGCTACACACAGGAAAGTTGGACGATGAATAAAGAAGATTACAAAAGAATTGATGTATTCGAATCAAGGTGCTGGTGAGGAATATTGAAAGTACCATGGACTGGAGAAAGAACTTTAAAGAAATCTGTCTTGGCAGTACAACCAGAATGTTTCTTAGAAGCAAGACTAATGAGACTTTAGGCAGGTTATCTGGAAAGATCATCCCCTGGGGCGGGGGGTGGGGGGGGGGGAGCATCATGCATCAAGCACCAAGTGAAAAATAAAAAAAAACGTACTTGAGATAAATTGATGCAGTGTCATAAGCAACGGGGTCAAAAATAAAAATGATTGTGAGGATGGCACAGAACTTGAAAGTTTCACTCTGTCGGAACAGACAAGATGGCGCCTAAAACAAAGTCAACGTTAGCGCAAGGTCTGAGGCAAGTCACACCGTTTGCTTCCTGGTGAACATCGACTGCTCTAATTGTAAAACTACACCTCCATCAAAGCCATCCATCTGTATATAAGAGCCTTGTGGGACGCAGAGAGAAATCCCAGTACCATCAGAAGATAAGAAGGTTTGAAGTCGATTACTGAAGTGGTGGAGAGTGAGGCCAGAGGAATAAGTCTGTGGCACAGCGGCTATGCTATTATGCTATTTAGTGCCATCAATTTGGTTTGTATCCATACTAACGCTATGCACAACCGAATGAAATCTTGCAGGGCCCTGTATCATCCTCACAACCACTCCTATGCCAGACCACGGTGGCAGTCACCATGTCAATCCATCTCAGGGGCCTTCCTCTTTTTTTATGCTCCTCCACTTCACCAGGCTCTCCAGGGACCGATCTCTCTTGGCAATATGCCCAGAGTTTGTAAGGTAAAGTCTTTCCATGCTTGCTTGGAAGGAGTACTCGGAACTTACATCTTCCAAGAAAGATTTAGTTCTCCTTTTAGCAGTCTATCGTATTCTCAGCATATTTATCCAGCATCACAATTTAAAGACATCAATTCTTCTTCATGATTGGTTTTGCAATGTCCTTGTTTCCTCTTAACCATACTATTTCCAGAGTAGTAAAACATAGGATTTTCTGACTCAAAATAGAGAATACCAGTTCATTTCAACTCACTAATGCCAAAAGCTTTATGCATGCCATTTTTACTTTTGACCACTTCCAATTTTCCTAGATTCATAATTCACACATTTCAAGTTCCAACCATTCCAGATTTTGTTAAACTGTTTCTGCTAACTTTGAGTCATGCCACAACAGCAAATAAAGATCCTTAGGGCTCTACTCCCACAGGTTTTAGAACTCTATGCATGTCTTGCAAAAATTTTCATGAAGAATTGAGAACAGAATAAATGAGACAAACTGAAACCAAAGATCAGCACAAGGTTAGACAAACCATGAGACAATAGAGTCCAGATTATGGGTCTGTGAACCAAAGTGACAACTGCACTGCCTGGTACTTGGAGGCAAAGGTCAAGAGACCCTGTGACTGAAAGACTAAGTACCACAGAGTACCTTGGATATTGGCTGAACAATGACTTGTATTCTTATTGATGACTGATCCTGACTTGCTGTAGTCTATTAACTCTCATAAAAAGACCTCTTAATTGTGAGAACTGTCTATGTGAGGTCTATACAGACACTGCAATTAATTATAGAATCCAGCAGAGTGATATGGGAGAAATAGTTGGTGTTAGAATAAGTAATGAAAGATGGGGTATAGATGAATTTCTGACCCCTGCCTTATGAAAATAAGAGAATCTATAGAAATTCATATATATGTATGGCAGTCTTCACACCATTTACTGCATCGTGTTAATTATATCATGTTGGAGGAAAGTATGACCCTCAATTGCTTTTATTTAGAAATTATGTATTACTTTAAAAGATGTATGCAAGTTGACAAGGTGTGTACTAGGATGGTTAAATTGATATCAACTTGGCTGGACTAGGATTATCAGGAATTTGACAGATAAGACATAAAAAACACTCACAATTTGACCTAACACAATGTAATACACTCCATAATGGGATCTTCTGTAATATGAGGGTGGGATGCAACATGCTTAATCAGATCACATATGTGATGCAATCAATTAAAAGGAACTTTGTGGACTTGATCAAGAGCAATGTAACTGAGAGAAATTACTAAAACCCAATAATGAAGGCTGAACATGATAGTGGGAGAAGAGGGAAGTAAAAGGAAATAGAAGAAAGAACTAGGAGGCAAAGAATATTTATAAAGGGCTAAATACTGCATATAAGTATATTTGTACCTGACGATGGCGCGATAGATATATGTACATATATATTTAGGTTTGGTACTAAAGTAGCAGATAGTCATGGGGCCTCTCCTCAAGTACTCTCTCAATGCAAGGATACGCTGTTCTATTACCCTGGCATCCCAGGATGCTCACCTTCCTGACACGATCACTGAAGACAAAGTGGGTGCATGAGCAAATATGGTGAAGAAAGCTGATGGTACCCAACTATCAAAAGATATAGTATCTGAGATCTTAAAGGCTTGAAGCTAAATAAGTAGCCATCTATTTGAGAAGCTACAAGGTCCAGATGGAATAAGCACACTAACCTGTGTGATCATGAAGTGTGGATAGGATCAGGTATCAGGCATCAGAGACCCAGAACAAAAAATCATAACATTGTGAATGAGGGTGTGGCAGTCATGTACTTATGTTAATTTCATGATTGGGATGTAGGAGTGGAGTCTGGCCTATTAATTTGCAGATAGCCATTGAATCGCCAATGAGGTTTCTGTGTAGACATGGCTTTCTCCTGATATGTCTGGGAAATCTCATGATATTTCCCTTGGGAAGATGAGAAGCTGTCTCCCCAGTTGTTAAGAGTTAGTCTCAGAGACGAATAATCATGAATAAGACAAGATGGCAATGTCTGAGGAGCCGGAGAAGCCACAAGGCTTGGCCCTGATGGAGCCAGACCTCTGAAACTAGAGAGACTACGACTTATGACTTTGTACTGGACTGAATTGGGATGCTTTGTTAATGTACTGTTTCTCTTATATATAAATCTTTTCCTTATATCCATATGCGTGTTTATGAAATTTGTTCCTCTAGTCTACCCGGCACAAGGGGAGTGCAGAGTGGAGACCCAAAGTCCATCTGTAGGCAACTGCACATCCCCTTACTGAAGGGATACAGGGAGGAGATGAGTCAGTCAGGGTGCAGTATAGCACCAATGAAACGTACAGCTTTCTGCTAGTTCTTTAATGCTTCTTCCCTGCCACTATCATAACCCCAATTCTACCTTACAAATCTGACTAGACCAGAGCATGTACATGGGTACAGACAAGAGTTAGAAACACAGGGAATCCAGGACTGATAACCCCTCAGGACCAATATTAATTGCAGCCAAATCAGGAGGGAAGGGGAGGTGGGAGGAGATAGGGAGAATCAATCACAAGAGAGATCTTTTCATCTAAGACATGAAAAAAATTCTATAAATTTTCAAGGTTTCATGAGGGAGGGAGGATGAGAAAGCGAGAGAGGGGGGAAATGAGGAGTTGATACCAAGAACTCAAATGGAAAGAAAATGTTTTGAGAATGATGGTGGCAACAAATGTACAAATGGACTTGACACAATGGATTGATGTAGGGATGGTGATAAGATTTGTACAAAGCCCCCAATAAAATTATTTCTTTTTAAAAAAAAGGATGTTTCTTCAGGGTTGTGTTCTGTTTCCAATATAAGTGGATACAGTGGAAAAGCTTGGTTACTGTATGCTGGATTTAAATCCTTAATCTGTTTCAGTAACTTCTAGTTCTTTGGGCTTCAGTCAGTAGCGTGTTATATTGCCTGTCAGTTCTGGAAGTAGTCAGAGGCCTGGCATCTGACTTGCTAACCTTGGATTCACTCACAGCTGCAGCAACAAGCCTGTATTCTTCCTGCCAATCTTGGGTTCTTCATTCCCCTCCAGCTACTTCAGCCAAGAATAGCTCCCATCTAATATCTAACCAGTGGTCCTAAAACCTGCTTGAATTAACCAGTCTGTTTCCATAAATGTTATGGCTTTGGAATCCCTCTAGAAAGTGTGGGAATTCAAATAATTTAACCACTGGTTTGTTGCCCTAATGACCACTTTAAGTATTAAAAAATAAATAAAAGGTAATTTATTATTTTATGCATCAACCTGATGGCAATGCAGGCAGCTTGGTTTGGGATATAATGCCATGGTGTGTGTGTGTGTGTGTGTGTGTGTATCCATGCAGCGTGCTTTTTTGTAATTTTCAGATAAACATATTATCTTCATATCTAATGGACTATGCATAGTTATTCTTTAAAGTTTTCAAATAGTATTCCTGGAAGTAGACTCTATAAACCATAAAATACATCCTTTAAACTTGATAAGTTTTAGGAAACATATACAGGTTTTCTAAGAACTCAGGTGATGTGATGAAGCCTGATTCTCTGTACCAAATTCAACATAGGAGTATGTTTTTTTCTAATACAGCTACACCATAATTTTCTAGCTTCTTCACAAAATTGCATTCATTTCTGCCTGTATTTCATAATAAATTATAGCATTTTCCTTTTGAAAAAATTAATTACTATAGTAAAATCATTCATATAATTCCAAGTGGGAGGACAGTATTAGACAAGTCTTTTGTTACATGCAACAATTGAATAGGGGGGGGAGGGATTAACAGGAAATGGAGAATAGACAAGCCACAAAATCAGGATGCTGTGAACTGGTGTTTGCTTTGAAGAATTTTAATAACTGGCTCATTTTCTTATGGATTTTTCATACCCAACTTAAAAGCATAGAAGCCAAGAGTTCATACATTTAAAATGTGCCATTCCAGCAAAAGTGGCAACTATTTTGTTCTCTCAAGCTGCCCTGGATAGTTGTGGGCTCCAGGGGAGTATTCAGGGAAGGCTAGAGCAGAGACAAACATCTATTTGAGAAAGGCATGTGAAATGTGGGAGCATAAGAAAAATGAGCTTCCAGTGTTCAACTCACACAGAATGCTTAGTCTGGCCACAGGAAGATGGATATGATATTGAGGTCAGCCATCCAGACGATGAATGATATTCCTGCAGCTGTTAGGACATTGTCCCTGACCACACTGGCAACAGCTTGTAGTCTAGCTTAGAAATCAGATCTCCCTCCTTCAAAATAAATTAATTAATACCCACCCCTCTGAATTAAATCGCCCTGTCTGCCTGCCCAGCTTCTGTCAGGATTCTCTTTGCCTTAATGTTTGGCCTCCTCTGAGCTTTCCAATTGCGAAGCGGCCAGTTCCTCTCCTTTCATTCAGTTTTATCATGTTGGGAGATTGCCATAAAGCCTTAATAAAATTCTGCCGCTTGTGGAGACATTAGTTTCCCTGAGAGCCTGATGAGCTTTTGTTACAGACGCCTAAATAGATCAAAGTCTGGCCAGGCTCAGTCTGCACAGCTTGCATACTGGAAAGGTGAATCCATTAAAGGTCATAAAAAATGGACTCTGGCCTCTAAGTTTATTCCTTCATCAGGTTTCTTAATCCTATTAGGATTTTGCAAGATCACCAAGTACTGTTTTTCATCTGGACGGTGGTCCAAAACAGTCAAAATTAAAACCGTGAGAACTGTATTCCAAACAAACTATCCAAGCAGGTGTGGTGGGGAAGATATAGAGCAGAAAGGATGTTATTTTGAGAATATTGCAATGAATGAAACAAAGTAACATGAATGGATTTTTTTCATATAAAACTGATTATCTACTCTGTAAACTTTTACCTATTTCTCAATAAAAAGGTGTTTTAAAGCTTTTCTAATGAGCTTTGATGTTCATATTATGGTCTTTTCTTATGTTCATATTATGGTCTTTTTTAATATATGTCAGATCAGACAACACTTGTCCTTTTGTAATTGGTATATTTCACTCAGTATATTGTCTTTCAACTCCTTCTATATAGTAATATGCATCAAAACTTCATTTCTTCTATAGGGTAAATAGTATGTCATTGTATGTAGGTGCTAACGTGTTTCCCCCAAATAAGACAGGATCTTATATCTATTTTTCCTCAAGAAGAAAACCTAGGGCTTATTTTCGGGGGATGTGCTATCTTTTTTAAGTATGGTACAGCAATCTACATGTATTCAAATATAATGAAGTCGTCTTCTGGAACATCATCATAACTCTCCAAACCCCGAATTCCATCCTGAATTTCTTGGGACGCTTTCCTTCAGAACCATTGGCCCCAAGCTCTCATAAAGAGCAAAAGCTCTCAGAAAATGAGCTCGTATCCACTTAACCTACTGTCAGTGATTTTATCCCATGAATTTGTCACCCAAGTCACGACCTCTTGCAGACTAGGCTTCACAAAGTTTCCACGCTGATTGCTTGTCATTCTATTTTCAATGTAGTTGTTAGTTTCCATGCACAAGTGGTTTCTGAATGGCTTGTTGATTGCAATATCAAGAGTCTGCAGATCGGTCATGATGGGGCAGATGAGGAGGGCTTCCCGTCTTCTTCACTGCTCCACGGGTTGTGCAAATACACTGTGTAGCCATGTCCATCATTAGATCTTAATTTCGGGATAGGGTCTATATTGCAAAAATGCTTAGAAATCCTGCTAGGACTTATTTTATGGGTAGGTCTTATTTGGACCTACCCATAAAAATGATACATTGTGTTTATCCAGCCATCCATTGAGGGACATTGTGGCTTAGGTTGTTTCTTTATTTGGAGCTATTGTAAATAAGAGACCTGGTGACCTAGTGGGTAAAGCCTTGGACTACCATGTACAAGGTCAGCAGTTCAAAATCACCAGCCACCCTGCAGAAGAAAGATGGTCCTGTCTATTCAAGCTAAGTTACAATCATGGAAACTCCTAGGGGGCATTTCTACCCTGCCCTGTAGGGACACTATGAGGCAGCATCAATCCAATGACAGTGATTTTGAATTTTTTTTTAAATAATGCTATGGTAAACAATAGCATATGAGCCTGCATTTCTCCTTTCAGGTCTTTTACATATGCTTATATACCTAGGTGCTATGTTTCTGAGTAATACCGTGGTTCTATTTTGGTTTCTTATTAAGCACCTGTCTTTTTCACAATGGTTATACAGTTTGCATCCCACCAGGATATGTAAGGATTCCTCACATTTCCTTACATCTGGGGCAATACCTGTTAATGGACACACAGGTGTCTGATGGGACTGTTCATACAGAACACAGTGTTAGTGGATCAAGCTGCTTAAGAGACATGGTCTTGGGAGAGGTACAAAGAGAGGTACATGGGGCCACTATGAGTGGTGTCACTGAGTTCTCACAATGAGGAAAGCAGGAGTCTGGGGGCACTAGTAGCAGCATCCAAAAGAGTGAAAGCTATGATTCAAGACAAATCTATCAAAGCTTCCATTTTCAAATCATCAAAAGAGCTTGTGTAGCCCTAGAGAGACACTGAGAAAATATAGGGAGAGCAATGTCCAGGTTCTGCTGGCTGCAAGTCTACAAAAGCGGAGGAGGATCCAACTTCCCGTATGCTCAAGCATATGTCTACTCCCCAATTTCTTTTCTTATTCTGACACCAACCATCCTCCTCATCACACTCTACTTCCCTACTGGGTTAAATAATACATTGAAAGGGCCAGAGAGAACTCAAACAATACACAGAGAACTCAAGCAATACTTGTGATTATGGATTCTATCAGGGAAATTCATAGCTTACATAATGTTAATGTAGTTATACAAATTACATAATGTTACGGGGTTATGTAGATTGCAGCATCCCTTTTTAGCCACAGTGGCAGATGTTATCTGTGGTCCTCGACCTTTCAGCCACATGGTTTCATGACTCCTGCCCTTCTGGTGCAAGTGTTACAACTTCCCTTCAGTGTTGACAAATTCCAAATGGGCACCCCATTGTTCAAGCCAGACTCCTGCCCAAAGACACTCTACTTTACTCAACCCATGAGCCTAGAAGCGCATTCCTCTTTACCATGATCCTGGGGCAGTTCCTCTGTTCTGCCCCATGGTCTCAGTGCTGCAGCCTCGGGTTCCTCTGTTGCAGTCACCGTTTCCAATAGGGATCTTACATGTTATTGCTAGAGATTCTCAGTTCTCACTTCTGAGGTGTTTCGCCATTATAGCCAACAGAATGGCAAAACTAACCAACGCCCATTTTAGAGTCCCCTACACCTTATAGAATGCTCCCACAGGATGAGAGATACAAAGAGTAGGGATAGAAAACCCATTAGCAAGTAGTTTCACTTTGTAACAGTGAATTGCTCCGAGGAATTGCTCCAGTTGAAGTCATTGCCACTCAACTAGTGAGAAATAAGGCAGCAGATTTTAATGATTCATAATATTTCTGTTCAAATTGAAGTTCTCAGATCATCTGCATCAAATGATTTTGAAGGTTGCTGAAACAGCAGAACCTCAACTCCCATCCAGATTTATTAACTTTTTTAATGATCTCCATGGAATTCATAGGTATATGAAGGTTTGGAAGTACTATTTTAGCACACATAAAATTTCTCGAAATACATGCATAAATCAAATAATATACCAAACCACTTTGTTTCAAAACCATTTTTCTTGAAACCCATTTAGACAATCAGTAATACCAATAGCCATGCTCTGGTTCAGAAAGTCAGGCAGTCTTCACAGGGCAAACCCTTGAGGCAGCATTCCCATGACAAGTGGTGCCATTTTGGTGTGCTATTTTTATGTAAGATAACTCTAAAATTATAGAGTTTTCCAACGTCCATTGTATTCAGAGGATGCTTCAATCATAAGCATATGTGTATGCCTTGTATTATCAAAGTACTTCAACTGAAGGCAACCTCATGTATGTGAGAGAAAAATTATAATCTATTAGATTTTCAACGGCTAATTGTTTAGAAGTAGATCAACTGGTATTTCTTCTAAGGTGCCCCTGCTTTTGTTTTTAGATGCTATCTAGATGGTTCCAGCTCATAGTGAACTTATATATGACAGAACAAAGCACTGTCTGGTCCTGGGCCATACTCACAATTGTTCTGATGTTTACATCCATTGTCATATCCCCTGTGCCAATCCATCTTGTCAGGGAGCTCATGAACCTCTTGTTTCCTTTGCCTGACTGTTTCTTTTCTAATAAGTATATCACCTGTTTCCCCAATTCTCCCTAATGTCTGATCAAATGTCAGATTATCAGTCAGATAACTATGCATTCCAAGTTTCCTGAGTTTCTTGGAACAGTACCAGTTGGTGTTGTTATTCCAACAGAATTACTAGTGTGCCTGCTTTCATATGGAAAGTATTCCCATTGGACCATGCATTCTAGAATCACTAACTACAGAGATCCAATAAAATAATATGCCTCATTCTTTGATGCTCGATACCTGCTCCCTATGTCCCTCTTGATCACACATAATGGTGTGCTTCTTCCATGTGGGCTTTGCTGTTTCTGCACTGAATGGCGACTCATTTATCTTAAAGTCTTTGAGACTCCAGACATTCAATCATTTGGTAGCTGGGCACTATCGTTTCTTCTACTGTTTGCCTCTGTATCCATTTGTCTTCAGCAATATTGGGAGTCAATTGGTCCATTGATTTTGATTTTTGTTCTTTGATGCCTGATACCTGATTGTTTCAGCACCTCATGATTGCACAGGCAAGTGAGATTCTTCTGTGGTGGGTTTTGTTGCTCCTGAGCTAGATGGCTGCTTGTTTATGCTCAAGCTTTTAAGACCCCAGATGCTATACTTTTGATAGCTGGGCACCATCAGCTTTCTTCACCACTCTTGCTCATGTTCCCACATGTCCTCAGTGAGCGCCTTAGGGATGTGTGCACACAGTGATATGTGGTCCTCCCCCCCCCCCCGTTTGATGACTATTGCCTAGATCTTACACTACCTTGTGGCCACACTGGATGTTGTGCTTCTTCTGTGTGGGTATGGTCTCTTCTCAGGGAAAAGGTCTATTTTTTATCTTCAGGTTTTTATGTCCCCTGATGATATATCTTTTGATAACTGGGCACCATCAGCTTTCTTCACCACATTTGCTTATGCACCCATTTTACTTCTGTGATCGTGTTGGGCCAGTGAGCTTTGTGGGAGCAGGTATCAAACATCAAAGAACAAGAATCACATCATCATGAATGAGGAGGAGAGCAGGGTGGAGACCTAAGGCCCACTAGTAGATAACTGGTCAACCCTTTACAGGGGAGTTATGGGGAGGAAAAGACTAGTCAAGGTGCAACAGGGCAGCGATGATGCATACAAGTGTCCTCTAGTTCCTGAAGCCTTCCTCCCCCCAACCATTATGGGCCCAACTCTACCTTACAAATCCAGATGGACTGAAGAAGGTACACTAGTAGAGAGGGCAGGTGGAGATATGGTGAAAGCAAGATGGATGAGCCCCTTCGGGCCAGTGCTTAGATTGGAGCTGCTGGAAGGGTGGAGAGAAGGTGGGGTAGAGAGATGGAACCAGTTGCAAGGATACATGCATAAGCCCCAATTTGAAGGATGGGCATCAAAAGAGTGAGTTGGGGGAAAGGTCAGGCAGTGTAAGATATGACAGAACAATAATAATGTATAAAGCATTGAGGGTTGGTGGGGAGCGGAGAGCAGGGGAAGAGGGGAAGGCATGGAAAAGCCAATACCAGGGGCTCGAGGGAAAAGGCGAATGATTGGAGAATGATAACAGCAGCAGACATGTAAAAGTGTTTGGCACAGTATGTTTATTTATGTATTGTGAAAAACTATGTACAAGCTCACAATAAAATGATTTTTTAATTTAAAAAAGTAAATTGGCATAAAAAACAGAAGCATTTGGGGTAGTGGGAGCAGTACAAAAAGGGTTGAACAGAAAAGAAAATAACATCATTTCTCACCTGGCTTCAAATCCCCATCACCTCAAACCTCACAACCCAACAGCTTTCTTTGAGTCAGTCTTTCACATCTGCAGACAGATGCCCAAAACCTCACCTGCAAAAGTTATTCTCAGGAGCCCTGGTCTCATCTCAGACCTCCACGCTGATGTCTTCTTTAGAAAGGCATCTCATTGCTACTTTCTCTCCTTCAAAGTCTTTCATCACATGATCTCACTGCAAAAGTTTACCTTCTTTGGTTGTAATGCATTTCTTAGTAAATGTAAGACTTTCTGGGAAAATAAAATAAAATAATATGTCTCTGACACTATTTATCTAACACTGTTAACTTAATCTTTGTAAATCCTATTTATTTGCCTGTCTTTATGCACTAGAAAATGAGTTGCACAAGAGCAAAGACAACAATTTTGACAAATTCATTTCATCATCTATAAGAGTAACTATCATTTTGTAGCTGTTGCAAAAATGTTTAGTCAATTAATAAATGAAGGGATGAGGCAAAATTTAATTAAAGTTAATCAACTAAGTGTGTATCCATCTTTTCATAGAAAACTTTGACATTATGACAGGGAAATAGGCTTTACAAATCTATTTTTGAGAAATATTTCCATATGCATTCTCTGGATGCACTACTCTGCACATACATAGTAGAATGTCTTACCAAAGTCATTTGATAGACACACTTTTGAGTTGCTTTCTTTATCTGTGACTAGTTGCAGAGCATTTTTTCCCAATAGCACTGCCAAGGGTGTATTGGGCCATGTGACTTTATATGATGACGAAAATAATCAGATTAATTATAGTTAGAGCACTGTCATTATAGAAGCTTTAAAGATAAAACAAGGTGGAGAAATGGCAGCCTTGATCCCTAGGAGTTTCCAGCTATCACATCCCTT
Organism: Nesogale talazaci; assembly: GCA_004026705.1. Classification (NCBI taxonomy): domain Eukaryota; kingdom Metazoa; phylum Chordata; class Mammalia; order Afrosoricida; family Tenrecidae; genus Nesogale; species Nesogale talazaci. The sequence goes on from PVJH01006984.1 coordinate 74,265, forward strand.
GAGGCCTGGCTTTGTGTCAAGTCTTATATCCATCACATTAATTCACTTGCTTATGTAAATTTGTTTGAATTATTTCCTACCCTTGAGAGTCTGGCCAAAATGCACCAAAAGGAGTTGTCGCCTCTATGATAAAGCAACATCCAGGCATAACCTCCCTAATTCTTATTTGTCAGAATATGGAAATGCTTAATTTTTTTCTTGTTATTGGCTACATGTTGCTATAATGTTAGGCATTACGTTGCCAGTATGCTAAATACCAGCAGATCATGGTGAATAGGGTTCAGCAATGCTTCCAGACTAAGGAAGACTGGGAATAAGGACTTAATGATCTTCTAGGGGAAAAAAAGACCAGTGGAAACTTTACACATAGCAGGGGAACATTGTCCGGCATAGTGTCAGAAGATGATATCATCAGGAAGGAAGGCACTCAATATGACTGAGAAAGTGGCCTCCAAAAAGTACAGTACGCCTTAATGATGTGAATAGAGTAAACCTTTGGGACCTTTCATTTGATGATGTGGCATCACTCAAATGAGAAAAAATAGCTGCAAATATCCATTAAGAATCTGAATGTGGAATGTACAAAGTATGACTGTTGGAAAACTGAAAGATGTTTAAAAAAGAAGTGGAGTACCTAAAGATGGATAGCCCAGGCATTTATGAGCTGAAATGAATTTGCATTGGCCATGGAGAACTGGAAAATCATGTTGTCTACTATTCCAAGAACAATCGATTAAAGAATTCCAAGATCTGTCCTGAAATATAGCATTGTTGACTAAGAAGAATGTCCATATCCAAGGAGAAAGAGCAATTACTAGGATCATTGTTCAAATTTATTCACCAACCATGCTGTGTGCCAGAATTCCCAATTTGAAGGTTTTATTCATGTCTGCCATCTTAAACTATTCAATAATTCACTCAAACTCCAGTGATAATTGCTGGCGACTATATGTGAATTTTGGATACCAAGAAGGATCTCAAGTTGAAAAATATGGATACTGTGGTAAGAACAATGCCAAAGAGTACACAATAGAATTTTATTAAACCAATGACCTGTTCATTGAAAGTTTCTTTTCCTACCAACATAAACAAAGACTATACACTGGACTTGACGAAATGAAATACACAGTAATCAAATTGATTGCAAGCATACCTGCAGAAACAATGAAAAAGTGATATTTTGAACAAAATAATGTCATACTTCACATGTCATCTGCTAGCTTCTCCAATAAATCCCATAATTTTGAGTAATATATGTGAATTATTTATGGTCATTGTAATGAACTAAGGGACCCATTAGAAAAATAAAATGCCGTGAAATGGGTGATACCCAGAGCAAAAAAAAATCATATCAATGTAAATGAGGAGGAGTGCAAACTGGAGACCCAAAACTCATCTGTTAGGGCCCTTTGGCTCCTAGTTCCATATTTGCACTTACTTTCCTCTTGTCCTAATATCATGTTCATCCTTCACTGAGAATTTTGTAATTCCTCTCAACTACATTGCACTTAATCAAGTAACCAGGCATTCTATGGCTTCCTCGCTATCAATTTTAGATCATTTGTTGTTCCCTTACCCTGGTTTTGTTGACATTCCTTTCCTCCACCTCCTCCTACCCCATATCCCTTCAAAATTTTGGTCCCACTGTTTTCTCCTCTGGAGTGTTTGACCCTTCTATCTTTTCTTGATAGAAATGCTGAGACAATAATAAGCACACACAATAAGCCAAAATAAAGAGCAAAACAAAATAACATAAGAAAATAAACAAGGCTGAGCCCCGGTGGTGTAAGCGGTTTAGTGCAGGGCTGCGGCCCGTGGGCTTGGCAATTCAAATCCAGCAGCAGTTCTCAGGAGCAGCGCTGGGTAGCTCCCACGACCACCGATGGCAGTGATGCACCCCCCCCCGAAAAAAAAAAGAAAGAAAAGAAAAGAAACAAAAAAAGAAAACTGTGATGAACATTGGAGCACAGATTTCTGACAATGGTTTGTTTCTTGCCTCTTCTAAGTATATGCCCAGTAAAGGAATTGCTGGGTCATGTTGTAGCTTGATTTCCAACTGTTTTAGATATCAATAAATCTATTTCCATCATAACAGTACATGTTTACAGTTCCACAAGCAGTAGGCAAGAGTTCCTATCGTTCCACAGCCCCTCCAACACTTGTTCTATCCTGATTTTTTTTAATTGGGGTATCCTTAAGGATGCTAGGTAGTATCTTACAGTTGTTTTAATTTGCATTTCTCTTATGCCTAATGATTGAGAACATGTTCTCATATGCTTATTGGCCGTTTGGATTTCTGTCTCTGTGAAACTTCTGCTCAGGTCCTTTGTCCACTTCTTAGTGGAAAATTAGTTTTCTTCTTTTTGGAAGAAAGAAGAGTATTGTACATTTTAGTAATGAGGCCTTTGTCTGATGTGTCATTGCAAACAATGTTTTCCTAGTCTATGGGCTCTCTTCTTACTCTTGGTGAATTCTTTCAATGTACAGAGGTATTTTATCTTCAGCATATCCCACTTTTCAGATTGTGACTCCTCTGTATTTGTGTCCTTCCCTATTTTCGGTAGCCGATATATTCTCTGTGCCAAAGTTCTCAGGTTTGTCTCAATTCCAACATTGATGGCCCTAATAGTTTAGGGTTTTACCTCATGATCTGTGAACTACCTTGAGTTTATTCTTGTGCATAAGGTGAGGTAAGGATTTTGTTTCATTATTCTGCAGGCAGATGTCCACTTTTTCTAGCACCACTTGTTGAAGAGGGTATCTGCTTCCCATTTGGTATTTTGAGGCCCTTTTCATAGATCAGTTGTCTCCGTGCTGATTCTTCCATTTCTGGGTTTTCCAGTTCTTTTCCATTGTACTGATTATCAAAATCACACTGCTTTGATTTTACACACTGTGGGTGTATAATATGGACTAAAGTTAGATAAAGCAAGCCCTTCCACTCTGTCATTCTTGAGGAGTTCTCTACTAATTCAGAACTTCTTCCCTCTTTATATGAAGTTGCTAATCAGTATTTCCAATTCTTTGAAGAAAGATGATGGTATTTGTATTAGGATAGGATTAAACTTATATAAGGCCTTGGACAGAACTGAAATCTTTACTATATTGAGTCTTTAAATCAATGAGCATGGGATATTCTATTTTTTGAGGTCACTTTTGGTTTCTTGTAATAGTGTTCTATAGTTATCCTTATTCAAATGTTTTGTTTTTATATCAGATATATTCCTAGATATTTCAATTTGTGCTTGACTACTGCAAGAGTACTGATTTCCTCTTCCATAGTCTTGCACAATATATATATGAGAGTTCAATAGAATTCTGCTTGTTGATCTTGCATCCTGCCACTCTTCCATATTTCTCTATCACTTCTCCCACTCCCCTTTAGATCTTTTTGAATTTTCAGTATATGAAATCATATCATATATGATATAGTTTCAATTCTTCCTTCCCCAGGCAAATACCTTTGATGTCTTTTCCTTTGCAATATATTATTAGCTAGGACCTTCAGTACAATGATAAATAAGAGTAGGCACAAGGGGCTACCTAGTCTGGTTCCCCTCTTTCAGTGGGATTGTCTTCATCTTTTCTCCATTGACTACCACATGGACTGTTGGTTTTCATATATAGCTTGCATTTTATTGAGAAATTTTCCTTCCATTCTTGTCTTCTTGGGTATCTTAAACAGTAATGGGTGTTGCATGTTGTCAAGTGCCTTTTCTGCATCCATTAAATGGTTCTTATAATTTTTCATGTCAGTATGGAGCATAACATTAATGGTCTGTCTTATGTTGAATCATCCCTGCATCCCTGGTATGAATCCCAGTTGGTCATGGTGAATTATTTGTTTTATATACTTTCATATTCTATTCGCCAGTATTTCAATTTTGTTAAGGATTTTTTGCATCAGTGTTCAATGGGGATCGTGGTCTGTAGTTCTTAATTCTTATGGGATTCTTGTCCAATTTAGGTATCGGAGTAATAATAGCTTCATAAAAAGAGTTTGAAAGTTCACCATCTTTTTCTATGTTTTAGAAGAATTTGTATAGGATAGGTGCTTAGAATTCTCCAGTGAAGCCATATGGCCAGGGAGAATTTTTTTGTTTGTAATCCCTTGATAACCTTGTCTATTTCTCTGATTGCTGTGGGTCTATTGCTATTCTTTTCTTTTTAATCATATAATTGGGAAGCTCATAGAACTCTTATCACAATCAATACATACATCTATGGTATGCAAAGTACATCTCTACATTTGTCACCATCACCATTCTCAAACATATTCTTTCTAATTAAGCCCCTGGTTCTGTGGAGATTCTTGACATCCATCTGGGATTATCTTGGGAGGGATTGTTTTTCCAAGTGTTTGTCCATGTCTTCCAACTTGTTGAATTCATTGCAGTACAGACTTAAGTAATACTGTGTAATTATCCTTTTGATTTCATTCAGGTCTGTTGTAATGTTCCCTGTTTCATACCTCATTCTTGCTATTTAAAGCCATTGCTTCCTTTCTTATGTTAGGTTTGCCAGTGGCTTGTCAATTCTGTTAATCCTTTCAAAGAAATAACTCTTAGCTGCATTTCCCCCATAACTTTCTTGTTTTCTCTCTCAACCCTGAATTTTATTATTTCTTTCATTTTTTGCTATTAGTTGAATTGTACTGTTAAATGTGCTCTAATTACTGTAAGTTTTGTGACAGTATAACCATCACAAATCTCTCTTCTTTTTTCATGTGTGTGTGTGTATTCCTATCAAACATCCTCTGATAAATGCCTTTGAGCTGTTGTATTTTTATTCTCAATGGTTTCTAGAAGCTTCATAATTTCATCTCTGATCTGGGCCAGTACTCACTCCTTTTGCAATAGAGAGTTATTCATCCTCCAATTGTTTGCCTTTGTTTTATTAATTGTCTTTTTGTTTACTTTCAGCCAAAGGCATAGTGGTCAGAAAAAGAAATCTGTATATCTATGTGCTTGAATTTACACAAATGGGTTTGTGTCCCAGCATGTTGTCTGTCTTCTCATATATGCCACGTGGGCTTGAAAAAAATCTGAATTCTTTTGCATTTGGTTGGAGAGCTTTGCAATTATCTATCAGGTCAATTTGTCTCATTGCAATGTTTCGATCTGTGACCTCCTTGTTAAGGTTCTTTCCCCATGACCCATCTTTCTCAGAGAGTGGTATGTTCATGCCACATACCACAAATGTGGAACCTGTGATTTCTTTTTTATTATTTGGAGCATTTGATTGATGAATTCCATGGGTCTTTGTTTGAGCATGAATATATTTATTATACTCACTGGTTCTTGGTCTACAGTTCCCTTGAGCATTATCTAATGCCCCTCCTAATCTCTTGCTATGGCTTGCACCTTGAGATCAAGTTTTCCAGATGAGGATTGCAGCTCAAGATGACAATCTCTCTTCCACTTTTTTACTTAATTTTTTATTTCACTGCATTTTCCTTAGCTACGCTACAATTAAGATCAAGTTTCTGGATCTTTTCTGCCATTTACATGGATCTTTTCTTTCTTTCTTGTCTTTTTAATGAGTTTTGCTTTCCTCATACACGATGTTCTCACAGTTCATCAGGTTTTCCATCACTGGTTTTTCAATGGGTCACTCTGTTCTTGAGATGTTCTTGAAATTCTGGAGAGATATACTCGATTTAATTTTCTTCTATGTGAAGAAAACCAGAATCCTCAAAATAAGATACAAGAGAAAAGATAGAAGTTGTCAAGGATTTCATCTTACTTGCATCCACAATCAGTTTTCATGGCAGCGTCAGTCAAGATGCAGAAGGGCATATTGCATGGGGTAAATCTGCTCCACAAAACTTATTTAAACACTTGAAAAGTAAGAAGGGTGTTACTTTGAGGACCAAAATGTACCTGATCCAAATCATAAGTGCGTGAATGCTGGACACTTAATAAGGAAGACCAAAGAAGAATAGCTGCATCTGAATTAGAGTACTGACAAAGAATATTGAAAATGCCGTGTATTGTAAAAACAAACAAACAAACAATTCTGTCTTAGAAGAAGGAAAGCCTAAATGCACCTAAAGAGAAAGGATGGCAAGACTTCCTGTCATCTACTTTGGCTGTATCAGGAGAAACCAGTTCCTAATAAAGTAGAGGGGCAGTAAAAAAGAGGAAGAACCGAACAAGATGGATTGACACAGTCACAGCAGCAATGGGCTTAAAAATAAGAACAATTGTGAGGATGGTGTAGTGGTCATGTACTTTGGTGTCAATTTCAGGATTGGGAGTGCAGGGGTGGAGTCTAGCCTGTCAGTCTGAAGATAGTCAATGAGACTACTCTGTGGGTATGACTTTCTCTGGGAATTTCTCTGGGAGATTTCTGGGAAATCTCACGGTATTTCTCATTGGAAGTGAGAGACTATAGACCCAGTTCCTTGGAGACGCTCAATGGACAAGACAAGATGGCAACATAGACCCTGAGTCCTAGCTATTGGAGGAGCTGGAGGAGAAGCCACATGGGCTTACTCTGATGGAACCAGACCTCTGAAGCCAAAGAGAGACCCCTGCCACCGCTGATATGCTTCTACCACCAATGAATATTGCTGATGGACCCTGAGCTCTGGAAATGAGGAGCCATGGGGAGACCCCTGCCAGCACTGGGATGCTTCTGCTGCTGTTGGTTGCACAAGACTCTGCACTCACTGGCCTGTGATTGCCCTGGTATATAATTCACATGCTTCGTGAGTCAGAAGGAGATTTTATAGACTAGTATCAAACATATGGGCTAATATCAGACTTATGATTTTGGACTGGACTGGGCATGGATGTTTCTCAATGTTCGATCCCTCTTGTATATAAACCTTTCCCTTATATCCATATTGATATGGCAACCAGTGACATTTCCCCTTCTGTGATATATATGGCTGCTATAGGTGGAAATGTCTTGAAGGCCCTTAACAACAATAAAAGATGTTATTAATTGGCATTGTGTTGGGAGCTGCCCATAGTTTCTACACATTTTTCTATAGAGCTAAATAAGGTATTGATTATTTTTAAAATGCACATATGTATGTTAGAGCATTTGAATGGATGAACCCGCAGTATCCAACCCAACTAAAACGAAATGGATTAATGATCATTTCTTATCTAATAAATTCACTGCTTTATAAAATTCAATGAAAATTTACCCCATCACGTACCCATACAGTTATTTTCCTTTTCATTCTATCTTTTCATTTACATTTTAAAAGCTTGAGTTTCTCTTTGTCTGTAACCATTTCACATTTCTATTTTTGAAATATCTTGATTCTGCCTTTTCCACCTTTGATTTTTATTCTCCGGCACCAGGTGAGTACCTGAGTGAGTTCCAGTTTTAGAAAAGGACACAGCTGGGCTTTTATGAGAAGAGAAAAAGGACAATGCCTCTTTTTAACAACCTGGCCAGTTCATCGGGCTTTCTCTTTGACTGTTGTTTTGTGTTTCAGTTTTACAGGCTAAACAGCATTCTCACATCAATAAAGCCCCTGGGGCCCTGAGTTCAGTCCCTTGTTGTAGAAGCAAGTGAAGATAAATAACCTGGCTTGTACATTTCAATATTTTATGAAGGGACTCTAACCTCAGAGAACTGTTTCAGACTAGGTCTGGAACTCACTCAATGGTTCAATGCATTTCATTATTTCAAAGTCTGAGTTGTGTCTGAGTCCCTTAACTTCCTCAGAACCAAATCTCCTTTACCGAGTATTTTGACATCCCTTTTACAATCCTGAAGTGAAAGCCATCAATAATATAATAGTACTTGCACAAGAATACTACGTTCATTACACGATGTCTCCGAGGCAATTATAAAATGATATAAGCTATGGAAACTTTTTTATTGAAGTTAAGCACCAAACACATGTGACCGCACCCTCTGACCTAAACTGAAGGTCGTCCATTTATTCTCTTTGTTTATACCACGTGCAAATATTATCTCATATGACAGCATCAATATTTTTAGTTTGGAGCTAAATTTCCATATTTCTATCTGTGTGTGGCATTGTATCGGGTGATTATACTTCATTGTCATTGTTATTGTTGTGGGCCATTAGTTGAATTTGTGTCCTATTCACCCCATGTGAGTGAGCAGAGCTGGCTCTAAGGGCATTATTAGCAGATATTTATTGAAAACCAAGTCTCCAGGGCTCTCCCTTCTGTAGGTAGTTGCTGAGTTGATTAAAACTTCCAACCTTCCAGTTAGCAACCGACTACTTAACAATTGTGTCCCCAAAGCTCCTATGCACTTCATTGCCATTTCAAAATCTGAACAAGACTGAAAACACTTCTTTGATACTTAGAAAAGAGAATTAGGAACTATGTAACTTGACTTCACACAATAAAACAATCACAACACCCTAGACCTGGCTTTTCCAGAAAAATGAAAGAATAGTCATTGCTAATAAAGCCATGGATACTTCAGCAGAGGAGCACTTGGACGTGACTTACAGGAGAAATTGTAATGACATGGTTCTGACCACCTGTCACACGCTATAACAGGAGTGCACGCAAACTGATACAGGTGTGTCATTATCAACCACATAATCACAGATGCAACATCGCTGCTGACGGTGGCATTATTTCCTGAAATAAAGAGCAGCATTTGGTGAATTCCCTAACCAAATCGAAGTGCTACTCTTTTCTTTCCATTTTCACATGGGTTGCATTTCCTAGAATATAAAATGTATGCTAACACACTGTGGAAATTACTGTGTTTATGTGTTAGATGGAATTCATATCCAGGCTAAGATAACATGAGAGTTGAGAGTTTATAGGATACTTCTTTCCAGTTATAACTCTCGCACACATGGCTAAACATTTAGAGTCATGAACTTTTCTAAATGACAGCAGGGACCCCCTTTCCAACCTTCCTCTTTTCCCTTTCTCTTCTCCCCCTCTGATTTTGTTACCCTCCATCAATTTTACACTCTTACAATTTACAAAATGACCCCCAAGGGGCAGCACTCTGTGAACCAAAAACTAACTCAAATAGTTTATCTTCAATTTCTTTCCATCTATACCAGCTAATTAGTTGGAAGCACTAATCCAGACCTTTTCTTACACATTAGAATTTCCTGAGAATTCTTGGGTGGTACAAACTGTTATTCTCACAGATAACTGGAATGTTAGATGTTCTTCATGTCCAGCTATATGACAGAAAGGCTTGGAGATCAACTTACAAAAGAAGGAAGGAAGGGAAGGAGGGAGGGAGAGAGGACATCAACCTATAGAGATCAATTTCCTCAGGCAATCATGAAGTTTCCATAAAGTGGAGAAAATTCAATATCATCTAAGATTCTTAAAGAACTCCTTTTGTGTTTTCTATCATGAGGGTGGTGGGGCCAGCCATCTTCAGTTGGATTTCAGCTAACTCCTGAGAAATAATGTCTTTCAGAGTTGAGCTGGGCGCCAAAAAATTTTAAGGACTGAGTTTTTAAGTCGCAAGGGAACTTGGTGGCTCTGCTTCATAAGTGTTGGACTTAGTTAGCAGGTCAGTGGTTCAAATCCACCAGTTCCTCTGTTCTCACAAAGAGTGGCAGCTTCAGAAACTCTGTGAGGTTTATCTAAGTCTGAATCTACTCAGTGGCAGTGAGTAGATTGTCAGTCATTCCCCCACCCATCCCTAACCCAGTCATGAGACAGCTCTGGGGTGACTAGAACCATGAAGCTTCTCTAATTAGCAGGAAGCAAATTAACATTTTGCAACATCCAAGAACTCTTCTGTTCTACACAGTTGGTCCCATTTGAAAGGCAGAGGTGTCGGAACATAGCAAACCCACATAAAGGATAGTTATGAGTAGCTGCATCCATATAAATACTTAAATAACTCTACAAAGTATTCGTTCAAACTGACATCAGTGAGGTCTTGGATTGAACTTACAACAAAATAATTCTCATATTCATACATATATATTTTTTTATTTTGGCATAAAACTTTATTAGCTGTTCAGAAATGGTAATTTCAGGGATCATGTCAACTCTCCCAAGAGAGGAAAATCATAATTTTACTGTGGGAAAGGAAATTTGGAAGACTTCATTTTAAAATTCATTTCTTTCTTTCAAGCAAAGTGTACACATTTGTCGGGAAAAATAATCTCAAAACTGGTGGGGTGGTTATGTAATTTGGTGCCAATTCGTAAAGGAATGGAGTCTAGCCTGTCAGTCAGGCCATAGCCAATAAGACTTTCATTTGGGCTTGGAATACTCCTGAGGAATCTGAGAACTCCTGTATTCCTGCCTGGAAGTAGGAGACACTCTGTTCTTGGTCTTCTTGCTGAAAGCCACATGGTACCACACTGATCCTACCCTGGAATAGGAGAAACCACGTGGAGACCCACACCAGTGCTGAAACACATCCACCACCACTGGAACCACAAGACTTTCTACCCACTGGCTTGTGATCTTCTTGTATTCAGCATCATTGCAAGGCTGCATGAGTTTGCAGATAAATTTATGGACTAGTATTGACAAATGGGGTAATATCAGGTGGATGGACCTGAGCTGAGAAGATATCTTAATGCACAATTGCTCTTTGATATAAAGTTCTCTCTTAAACACATATGGGTGTCTCTGGGGGTATTTCTCAAGTCAACCTGGACTAACAAAACTGGTGATCCCAGAAGGAGAAAAATTGAAAAAGAAAAAAAATGCATTTTTAGTGCTATTGCTAGTGAACACCATATTTACTACAAACTATTATGGGTTATTTACCACAAAATATTGGGTGTTATTTTGTGCATATTGCTCAATTGTGAATAGAGTGAGCATCAAACATGTGTTTCCCTAAAGTAATGGTTCCTACCCTTTGGGTATCAAACAACACTTTCATCGGGGTCATCTGATTCATAATAGTAGCAAAATTACATTATAAAGTAGAAACAAATGTAATTTTTTGACTGGGGGGGGTCACCACAACATGAGGAACTGTATGAAAGGGTCAAGGAATTAGTTTGAGAAACACTGTGTGTGGTTGGAGGTGTCTTTTCTCTGCATCTTCCCTGATTTTAATACCTATTTGTAAAGAACCAAAGGTCAATGAAATGAAATTCTCAGCAGCCTAGGTAGTTTTAATTCTAGACAGACCTCTGAAATTAATTATCTTTTTAAAATGCCACCACAGAAAGCACTTGTGGTCAGAAATCTAAGAACACACCCCTTTGGGTTTTCAAAAAGATGCCAAATTTCTCTTATTTCTCCTGCATTCTCATGTTTCACATTGTTAAGATGAAGAATGATTCGAAATGCATAATCACTAATCAGAAACTTTCATGGTACTTCTAAGGAGCAAAATAAATCAATTCTCTCTCTCTCTCTCTCTCTCTCTCTCTCTCTCTCTCTCTCTCTCTCTCTCATTCTTTTTTATTTACAAGCATGTAGATTTTTCTAACAGTTGTTTCAGTCGCACTGAAATGTGCCGTCAACATTTCAACTTCACCTGAAAGTGGTGCCTATTTGAGAAGTTCCTACAAGTATACATAGTATATTTAATGACACCACGTTGATTTTTCTTAGTTCTTATATTAATAACTCAATATTCTTTCTATGTTTAAAAGAAGGCGCATCAACAGTGTCTTCATATTTGCTTTTTTCAAGTGATATGAAAGTTTCAGCTTCTGGAGACCCCCTCAACTGTGAACTGATACAAGCACTCAGGCGAAATTGCCTCAAATAAAGATAATGTTTCAGTGATTTCTTATAGCCCATCCTGCCTGTGGAACAAGACTTCCAGTCCACTCTAAGACACACACAGCTTAGGTCCAGCCCTTCTTTACTGGTTTCTCCTCTTATTTGCTTGCTATTTTCTAATATAGTCATGCTTAGATAGACACTATTGTCTAAGAAATTCCATAAATATGAAATAATATTTATGAGCTATATCTCTGGGTGTCACTCACATGATTTAGAGCACTTGAATTTTTAAACAATGACAGCACTCGGATATTGTGGCAAGTAAAGCTATTTAAATGTATTTCACAAGTATTGAAAAAGAGGATAGCTAATAGATTTCATCTCTCTTCTAATCTAAGCTTCAATCAGTTGATAATTTCATTTCTAAAGTGCTGAATTGAAGATTCTAAAGTGCCATCTAGGCCCACAGAAAAGCAGGCCATTACAGATTCTCACTGCTCATCATTAGTTAAGATGTAGGACATGATTTAGTCCCTCCGTGGTCTTCTGTACTGGCCCTAAATCATTCTAGGGACTTTGAGGCAACTGCAGTCAATCAAAATCTACTATCTCCTCAACTGAGGTGTCATGGATATTCTGTCTTCAAGATTTTCCTCACCCCAAATTTCCTCCATTTATAAAATTATCTTCCAGCCCCATACTAATTTCCTTTACCTATGAAAATTGGCCATGTGCTGCACACTCTGAATTGTTTGTTTCAATTGTTTCTCGGTGACTAAGTTGCTCATCTTTATTTTTACAATGTCTACTATCTGGAAGGTTTTTGAGTCACTAATTTTAGTAATGGAAGTGTTCTTCCTTCTCTTACTCTCTTCTGGGTCTAGAATCTCTGCTGAAACGAATACACCATGGGTGACTTTGTTGGTATTTGGCATATTAGTGGAATAGTCGTTAGCATCCCAGCAATATGCATGTCACCATAATGTGGCAAACTAATGAATGGGATTTCCTCCATGTTTCCTGAAGCCACAACCAATGTTCATGAAAACAGCAGTCCAAAAATCAAATGACAAATTGCATTCGTCAAATATCCTGTACAAGATATCTTTGAGGACTGAGCCCCAGTGGCGTAGTGGTTGTGTGCGGGACTGCGGCCCACAGGGACGGAGGTTCAATTCCAGCAGTGGGGCTGGGCCTCCTACTCCCACCACCGGAGAGCATTGATGCCCCCCCCAAAAAAATATATCTTTGAAGTGTGAAAGAGCACAGATGTCCTTCTGAGGTCTAAGTTACACCTGACCCACATGTTTTCAATGGCTGTATATGCATGTGACTGCTGAACAACAAATGAAGTCCAGTGGTTTGGGAAAAATATTTAACGTACCATGAGATATCAGAGGAACAAACAAATTGTCTTGTAGGATTAACATCCAGAATCCTCTTTTAAAATGAGCAAGAATTTGCCCCCCAGTCTTTGGACATGTTAGAAGAAGATAAAAAAAATAATAATAATATCTTGCTTGGTAAAACAGATGGTCAATGGAAAAGAGAGGGGCCCTCTGTGGGCTGGATTGAGACGTAACTGTTAACAATGGGCTCTTGCGGGGATGGCCCAGGACTGGGAAGTGTTTTGCTCTGCTGTTCCAAGGGCTGCTAGGGTTGGAGCCAGAGTGCAATTACCTAACAATGTCAGAGTGGCGCTTCTCTCTCTCTCTCTCTCTCTCTCTCTCTCTCTCTCTCTCTCTCTCTCTCTCTCTCTCTCTCTCTCTCTCTCTCTCTCTCTCTCGGACCTGCTCAGTTTTTGCATTAAAACACTGCAACCAGGCTGAACCCTGGTGGCGTAGTGATTGAGTGCAGGGCTGCAGCCCACTGGCTTGGTGGTTGAAAACCAGCAGCAGCTCTCCAGGAGCAAGACTGGGCCCCTCCCCACTCCCACCAGAGGGCAGTGATGCCCCCCCCAAAAAATAAAATAAAACACTGCAACTTTGTTAAAACTATATGAATGACATCTTGGGTCTTCTTTTTTAAATTTTGTTGTGCTTATTCTAGCAGCCATGTGTTAAATTATACTAGGGCCTTCCCTCCTCCTCTCTCCTTGTCTCCCTACTTAATGAGCTGTTGGATACTATGAGATCATCAGTCCCACCCCACACCCCACACACTCTTGGATCTAGTCTCTTAGCAAGCAAACCGAGTTTCCGAAGGTGCTGGAGATCCACAGTTGGTAGAAAATGTTGTCATTGACATACAATGATGGGAAAACTGGACACTCTCCCATCTCTTCTAGAACAGGAATAAGCCTGATTAACAGCCCTAGTGGAGTCGTAGGCTATGAGCTGAGCTGCTAACTGGAGTCATCAGTAGGAATGTACTGACCATTCCCCAGGGGGAAGATGAAGCTTTGCAGTCCCATAAAAAAGTGAGACTAAAGGTGATGGAGGTTAGAGTAGGTTTCTGTAAACCAACAGGGGCGGTTCTGGCCTGCCCTGTAGGGTCGCACGATGAGTTGCAATTGACTCTATGGCAGTTAATTTCATCGGGCTTGTGGGGGGACAGAGAAAATCGGAGAGTAGCTAAAGCAAGTGGAATAAAGAGTGAACTCCAGGCGCTGACAGAATATTTCAAAGGGAAGATCAAGAATACAAAGTCAAATGTTAAAACAAAGTTTGCAATGACCTAGCGTTAGAAAACCCAAAGAGAGAAACACACTAAGCATATCAGAAACAAAAAGAACTCAAGAAAAATTCAAGCCTCGAGTTGCAATTTGGAAACATTCTGCAGACAAAATATTGAACGATGCAAGCAGCATCAAAAGAAGATGGAAAGAACACACCATCGCTGGACCAAAAAGAACTATGCAGCAGTCCACCATTCCAGGTGGCATTTGAAGAAGAACCAGCCGTGCTGCAGGAAGCAGTTCAAACTGCACTGAAAGCATTGCCCCCCCAAAAAAGTTACCGAAAATTACAGAAGACTCGCTGAAGTGTTTGAGCTACTGAAGAAGCACAGAAGCCGTCACTCGATGATGCCAGGAAATTTGAGAAATTGCTATTCAGCAACTGAGTAGAAGAGATCCGTATTTGTGCCCATTCCAAGGAAAGGTGAGTCGACACAATGCTCAAAGTATAGAATGATATTGACAACACAGAGAAGTAAAATTTTGCTTGAGATCATTCCAAAATGGTTGCAGCAGTACATTGAGAGAGAACCTCCAGGAGTTTAGATCAGATTCAGAAGTGGATGTAGAAAAAGGGATCGATATATCACTGCTGACATCTGATGGGTCTTGGTTCAAAGCAGAGAATGCCAGGAAGATGTTTACTTGTGCTTCATCGACTATTCTAAGGTGTTCGACTCTGTGGACCATAGTAAATTGTGGATAACCTTACGAAGAATAAGAATTCCAAAACACTTCATTGGGCTCATTTGGAACATATACATGAATCAAGAGGCCGTTGTGCAAACAGAACCAGGGAATACCACATAGTTTAAAATCAGGAAAAAGTGTGCATAAGAGCTGTTTCCTCTCACCATATTTGTTGAATCTGTATGCTGAACAAGTCATCTAAGGACTTGAATTATATGAAGAAAAATGTGACATCAGGACTGGAAGAAGGTTTACTAACCTGTGGCATGCAGCAGACCTACCTCGCTTGCTGAAAGTGAGGAGAAATTGAAGCACTTGCTGAGGAAGACAAAAAACCTTCTGTATGGAAGACCAAAATCGTCACAACTGGACTAATAGGTAACAGTAATAAATATAGAAAAGACTAACGGTGTCAAGGATTTTGTCGTGTTTGGACCCACAATCAATGCTCAATGAAGAGATCAGAGGAGGGAATTCATGTGGTAAATTTATTGCATAAGACCTCTTTACAGCATTGAAGAGCAAGGATGCTACTCTGAAGACCAAGGTGCACTTGACAAAACTCAAAATATTCTCCTTTGCATCATATGCATGTGAAAGTTGGACACTGAAAAAAATTTTTAAATGGATGCATTTGAATTGTGGTGCTAGAAACAAATTTAGACAGTATCATGAGTTAATGAAAGAATATACCACCATACTAGAAAAAGTCTAGAGTGCTCCTTAGAAGCAAGGATCACTTTTCTTATGTACTTTGGATATATTACCAGTTGAGACCCATCCCTGGAGAAGGACACTGTGTTGGTTAAAGTGGGAGGGGGAGAAAAAGCAGAAGACCCTCCACAAGACAGATAGACACAGTGGCTGCATCAATAGTTTCAGACATAGGAACAATTATGAAAATGACGTAGAAGTATGCAGTATCTCTCTGTTGTGCATCACACCGCTAGGGGTCCAAGATAACTTAATGGTACCTAACAACAACATCTCAAGAAAAGATCTGATGCATTGGGCCGTCATCCCTTAGAAGCTACATGGTAAGCATAGGAGTTGTCCAGTGTATCATTATTACACTTGGACTACTAGCACCAACCTAAGAATATGATTATGTGAGCACAGACTACACAAATAATCTCATAAATCCCCTAGCCAATTTCCAAAAGCTCATGCAGTTTCTCCAAAATTCCTCATCTTTAAAAGTGTGTCCAAGGAAAATTGGAATGAAAACAGTCATCTAATGGTTTCCCATTAAAATGTTATTCTTTTCCATTTGTATAACAAATGACCATTAGAAATCATTGATAAAGCTTTTGTTTGACAGTCTCAAATAGGTAAATGTAGATGTTAGTCCTGAAGAATAAGTTTCTATAGCTTCATAGGAAACCTACCATTAAGACAGACTTGTCCCCAAATGGTGCTAGGGTTACCTATTGGTGACCAAAACATCTACACCAAATACTAGGAAGCGTGGATTTTAGTTTATGAAGTCATTTGTGTTCAAAATTCACAAACCATTGAGAATAATAAATTAACTTCTTACAGATTAGCTTTGCTCAGAGTTTTAAGTAACTTACTTTGTTTAACTACTTGCATTGCTTTGAAAATTCTGGTAATTATCTAGGCAACAAAAGTCAAAAATTTAATAGTGGGGAGGGGAAAATAGATCTACTGATTAGTTGTTTATCTGATGGCATTTTGACACTTTTACAATTTGTTTCAACATTTGAGCTCAAGTCCAACTTTTATTTGCCCATGTTGTATTAGCATTTCTGATTCATTTCAACTCTGAAAACACCAAACCACAGCCTTTGTTAGCAACTAGTCACAAGTTATTCCTGTTCTGGCTTGTTTTCATTTTACCACTGATCCTTGAGCAGCCACTGAACTAACTCAATTTTCAGGCCCATTAATCTAGAACTTCAAAATCAAAGGCGAGGCACCGCATGTCCCTGAGTGTGCAGCGCAGCAGCAAGCTAGCAATGGCATCCAGAAACATCTGGAGCTACCTACACATGGATGTGAGGACCACTCACCACGTCCTAGGTCTAACAGGCTCCTTAAATGTCAGAGGAAAGTAAAGAGAGAAACAATATAACTTTCATTATATATAAAGAAAATAACAATGCCATTTCTTTATTATATGCTACTAATGTGTTAGCATACTAATATTATATGCTATTAATATGTTCAAAATATTGTATGCTACTAATATGTTCAAAGACCCAGCCTTTGAACATCATGACCCAGACAGTGATTGTTTCTGGAGTCCCTAGGGCTCTTGTCCAGAGTTTATCTTTGGTTTGAGCTCTTCATTTCCATTAACTTTCAAAGTTCTCTCTTTTCCTTCTTTCTTTCTTTTGTTGTGCTGCTGTTATTATTATTAAATACTTTTATTGGGGACTCTTACATCTCTTATCACAACCCATACATTCATCCAGTGTGTCATGCACATTTGAACACATGTTGCCAACATCATTTTCAATGTATTCTCTTTCCACTTGAGCCCCTGACATCAGCTCCCCATTTTAAAAAATGTTGTATGGGAGATTTTACAACTCTTATTACATCAAGTGGATCAGGCATGTTTGTACATATGTTGCCATTATTTTCTAGACATTTGTTTTCTATGGAGCCCTGCTGTCAGCTCTGCCCCCTCCCCGCACTCTCACAACGCCCTGGTAGATTGTACAATTTTATTATTTTCATCTCTCACGCTGACCTCTGTCTCCCTTCCCCCTTGTTTTCTGATGATTATGTGTCGATCATTGCAATCAGTTCCCCTTTTCTCCCTTCTCCTCTTCCTCTTCCCCTTACCCTTCTGGTGTCACTATTCCCACTCCTATTCCTGGATTCTGTCTGTCATTAGCTCCCAACCCTTTTTATACCTGTGTACATGGTCCGATCTAGTCTGAGATGAGAAGCAGCACTGGGATCATGGTAGTGGAGAGTGAGAACATCCCTCCTGATAACCTAGGTTTGGAGAAAGTGTCTGATTTACAAAAAAAAAATCAGGCAAAATGCTTCAGATATCTCCAGTGCAAACAAAAATATTCTAGGGTCCCACCGTTATGGATTAAATGATCCAACCCCTAAACTTGCAAAGGTAATCACATTTTGGAAGAGGGTTTTTTTTGGGGGGTGGGGAGGATGTCACTAGGGGCATATCAATGATGATGAGATCTTACACTTAATCACCTTTGAGATATCAATAAGGGACTGGCCTCTGAGCAAGCAAGCACAACTAGCCAAAAGACAGAGGCTGTACAAATACCTCCAAGGAACTGAGGAGCACCAGGAAGGACTCTGGAGAAGCTAAGAATTAGTTTTAGCTCCTCAAGTCCCAATCCAGAATATTAAGAGCTGGTTCTTCTTCTAATCATTAGAATTTGATGGTTCCAGGGAACTTTATTCTGCTTTTTTATTTTAATGAAGTCAAGATATAGACAAGAAAATCTGGAACCCCATTTGTAGTATTCCAGGAAACAGAAAACAAGGTGTTTGGGAGACCAGATGGTAGGGGATTTTTCCAATGAGCTTAAAGTTCTTTAATTAGTTATTTTTACTTCTTCCATTCATAGAAACGCATCCCTTCAGAAAACACTTCACCAACCCATAGCAACCAAGTTGGAATTAAATGAGCTGAAGTGTCAAAATCTTATAACACGTCATCTCTAAAAGTCACTTGCATACTTTAACTATGGATTTCATCAACTGCATTTTGTGCATGTCACAAAAAGCAACAGCAGATGTCATTATAGGACAGAATTTCCATTTCAATGTTAGCAAGCACTATGTGAGCCCCCATGTGGTGAACAAGTACTGGCAGCCATTAGGCGAGTAAGAAATAATAGCTGAGATACTTCTCCTTTGCTATAAAATCCTATGACTCTGAGGAAAATTTCTGAATGATGAGCACTTTAGAAAGATCTCTCTCTCTCTCTCTCTCTCTCTCTCTCTCTCTCTCTCTCTCTCTCTCTCTCTCTCACTTTATTGGGAGTTCATGCAACTCTTATCAAAATCCCTACAGTTTCCTGGTACGCCAAGCATATTTGTACATTGTTGCCATCATCATTCTGAAAACATTTACTGTCTACCTAAGCCCTTGGTATTAGCTCCTCATTTTTCCCATCCCTCACCACTCCCCCTCCCTCATGAACCCTTGATAACTTATAAATTATTATTTTTTGTCATATCATACACTGTCCAATCTCTCCCTTTACTCACTTCCCTGTTGTCCATACCCCAGGGAGATGGCTATATGGTAGTTATAATTGGTTCCCCCTTTCTACTCCATCTTCTCTCCACTCTGCCAGGATTGCCACTCTCACCATTCATCCTGAAGGGATCATCTATTCTTGATTCCCTGTGTTTCCAGTTTCTTTCTGTATCAGTGTACATCCTCTGGTCTAGTCCAATTTGTAAGGTAGAATTGGGATCATGATAATGGGGCGTGGGGGGAGAAGCATTTAAGAACTAGAGGAAAGTTGTATGTTTCATCATTGCTATATTGCACCCTGACTGGTTCATCTCTTACCTGCTCCTCTTCTGTAAGGGGATGTTCCGTTACCTACAGATGGGCCTTGGGTCCCCAATCTAAACTCCTTCTCATTTACAATGATATAATTTTTAGTTCTTTGATGCCTAATACCTGAGCCGTTCAACACCCCATGGTCACACAGTCTGGTGCTCTTCTTCTGTGTGGGCTTTGTTGCTTTTGAGCTAGATGGCCACTTGTCCACCTTCAAGCCTTTAAAACCACAGACGCTATAACTTTTGATAGCCAGACACCATCAACTTCTTTCACCATATTTACTTATGCACACATTTGTTTTCAGCCATCATATCAGAAAGATGAGCACACAATAATATATTTTGTTCTTTGATGCCTGATGTCTGATCCCTTCAACCTCTTGTGGTCACACAGGTTGGTGTGCTTCTTCCTTGGGGGTTTTGTTGCTTCTGGGCTAGATGGCCACTTGTTTACCTTCAAGTCTTTAAGACCCCAGATGCTACATCATTTTATACCCGGCCATCATCATCTTCCTTCACCACTTCTGCTTATGCACACATTTGTTTTCAGCGATTGGGTCAGGAATGTGAGAATCATGGAATGAAAAGGCATCTTATAAATCAAAAATTTGGGACCATCAAGAACAAAATTATCTTCTCAAAGTATCTTCTCTCTGGTCTGTTTGGAATTTCTATTTCCTTTAGATGGGTTGATAGTTTAATGTTCCTGGACAGGTAGCAGACCTACACAATAAAATCTTGTCACATACTGGTTACTGTTGTGTGTTGCCTATCACCTAAAAACAAATACCTTAAACAGGAAAGTTCTGACTGTAGGGAAAGAAGGAACCAGAAAAATCCATATCTTGGAGAAGTAGTACAAACACTGCATACATGATAAAAGGGCAATGTGTCCAACAGATTGAAGGACTGCAGGAGAAAGTTTCCAGAGAATGCAGAAAATAGATCAAATGAATGTGGACAACCACAATCTATTATGACCTCCCAGTGTCACCTTTAGCAGACCTACCTTGTACTTACTAAGGAGGTAAACTGTTACAGGTTTAAACCTTCATTCCCATGCTTGGTAGCATGGCTATAATGCTACCGTGGCCATTTTCTCTCAGTTTCTATCAGCTTTTGCAACCTGGCTCTCGGTTTCTGTAGTACTTGCTATATGATCCTAATTCTGTCTCATTCTCCTGTTCAACACCTGTGCCTGCCATTAGTAAGACTGCTAGATGCCATCTTGTCAATTGCAACCCGTAGTGACCCTATGTGCATCAGAATGAAACAATACAAAGTCTCATGGCATCTTCACAGTTGTTCCTACACCAGTACACTGTTGTCACTGTGTCAATCATCTCATTAAGGGTCTTCCTTGCTGCCCCTGCATTTTAGCAAGCATGATATTCTTTCCAGGAACTGGTCTCTCCTGACGGTATGTCCAACATATGTAAGATGAAGTCTTGCCATCCTTGCTTCTAAGGAGTACTCAGTCCGTGCTTCTTTTGACAGAGATTAGAGAGGACAATTCCATGGTATCAATTGTATCACTAAGCTCCTTCATGTTCATTAATGGAGAGTCAGGACATTGTGCAGTTTCCACAATATTACCATCCAACAAAGATCAGTGAATGCTCTCATGTCAAGGAATGTGTACCCATAGCTACCCCATAATCTGATTTTCTTGTGTTATTTCCTGTTAATAGAAGATGATAGTTCAGAGTACAGGTGGAAAATTGACAAACTCTAGCCTGCAGGGAAGAGATCTGGGTAGGAAGTTCTCACGTGCTTCTTGGTTAGGCTCAAGTCTAAAATAATAGCATTTTAATAATCATCTGGAAATACACAGTTCATGAAATATGCATAAACATGGGAGAGAAAAATATAAGTCATTAAGATGATGACGATGATGCCCTTACAATTTACCGCCAAGAAAAAAATAGCATTTTTTAGATGAACTGTCTTTATATTTTAAGACACCATTAAAACCCAATATTCAGGGGATCTATTTAGTTTCTGAAATATTCTGTCTCAAACTGGTTTTTCTATGAAGTTATTTTGAATACATAGCAAAGTAGGGTAGAATTGGTAAAAAATAAATTGAATTCAGATGTTTCCAGTTAGTGTTAAAGATGTTGAGGAAAGTTGTGAAATAATGAACTATGCAGATGGTGAATGCATGGCTCTCACCAGAGGAAACCAGCAGGGATTGGCCTGGGGAAAGCATCTGAAGGAGAAATTCAGCCCTACCAGATCACGGGAGGATCATCATAGAGATAAGTGGGAACAGATTGGCTGGGCTCTGAGAGGCTGGGGTTTGGGGCTTGCCACAGTGAAACCTGGCCATGGATTGACCCACCATTGTCTGTCACTGTCTCTGCCAGGGCCTCCACCAGGAAGGTTTGGATCAGCGCTGGGCCTTGTCTCATCAGAGCTGCGGCTTAGTCGGGTTCGTAGCTTGGGCGGAACCGCAGCTTAGTCAGAGCCGCAGCTTAGTCAGAACCGCGCCTTAGTCGGAACCCCGGATTAGTGGGATCCCAGGTTAGTCGGAACCACAGTTTAGTCAGATTCGCACTTAATGGCAGCTTGGGCGAAACTGCGGCTTGGTCCGATCCTTGGCTTGGTCTGAACTGCGGCTTGGTGACAACCGTGGCTGGTGGGAACCGTGGCTGGGAGTCGCACCTGGGTCGGGATCGCGGCTTGGTCAGACCATGGCTCTGAAGGAGCCATGGCTTGCCTCCAGTGCAGGGTGGAGATTGAGCCCTTGCAGCCTGAGTTCTTCATTCACCATTTTTTATCCCCCCATTTTTTCTGCAAATTGGGTCTCCTGTAGTTAAATCCTGGTCTTTTCCAGTTTGGCTCACAGACCACACTCCCCC